>JAUUDY010112618.1:0-14042 GCA_032361765.1 Panulirus inflatus
CTCTCTAACGAAAACTCCTCACAACTCTCGTTCCTCCTTTGACGGTTCTGTAATTCCAATTCTCGACTTAATGAACATTATTGTTATTATTGAAACATCCATTAATTTTTTGGAAACCCCACATTACGGAAATAGCTAAGTCTGCCTCTCAGAAACTGGGTGTCCCGCTTAGATGTTGAAACATCTTTTTTTTTTTTCACAGTTGCTCCGTTCATACAAAGGATTGACTCGACCTTGTATGGAGTACTGCTCTCACATCTGGGGTGGTTCTAGCTCTGCATCCTCACCTGACAGCGATGAATCGAAGGCGGTCCAATAAATAAACTCTCCCAGGATAACTTCCAAACTTGACCCTCTTGCCTTACGCTGCAATGTTGGTTCACTTTCCTTATTCCAAAGTTATTACTTTGGTTTTGGTTCTCGAGAGCTTACTGCTCGTGTGCCCCACCATCAACTAGACCACGCAATACTCTGCAAGCAGCTGCGTCACATCATTATTGTTTGGCCGTAAGCAACTCAGGGATTGGCCGTTTTGATAACTGTTTCTTTCCCTACACGTCGAAGCTTTGGAACTCTTTACTTCTCAGGTCTTTCCCAATAACTATGACCTGACACTTCTTAAAAAACATGTTTTTCTCCAAAATTCGTAAAAACTTCCCCTTGTTTCCTCTGTTTTCCTTTTTTTAACCCTCCCTATAGTTCAATTAAGGCACGGCCTTGATGTGGACTTTTGCCTGTGAATGGATATTTAAACATTAGAAAAGAAGAAAACAGTGCTGGTGGTGCGAGTACTTTACCCTACTTCTCCTAAATCATTCGACCTCCCCGGTTCACTCTGGCTGCTGCAGATCACCTTAATTCCTCATATCGTACTGACTGGCCCATAGCACGCAACCTACTCCAGCTCACACTAAATAGCTAGTTCATCCTAACTGACCTACGTCACCTCAAGCTTCCCAGTTCATCCTAACTCCCGAGGCCACCAAACTCCTTAGCCCTAGTTCATCTCCCTCATGTAACTTAGAATTTCCCAGATAATTGATTCATTAAATCATTGCACCTCTACAAATAAGTGCCCAAGATTCCTAAATCAAAATTCTTCAGTTTCTTCTACCTCCCTCAGCCTATGTGAGCCACCCTCGTTAACCTCACCACATTTTCCTCATCTCAACTTTATTTCAGATTACCCGAACTCCACTCAAGTCAATACGCTTCGTGTTCTCCAGCCAGTGGTTCTGTCTCGAGCAGTTGTCACAGGGATCGTTGATGTGATCAGTCAGCCTGTACACCTCACTATACCTCAAGCAGCCGGGTCACCCACTCTTCATCACAAACCCCCGCTTGGCGTGGGTTGGTCTTCTTGGGATTGTAGTCCGAGTCCTGGACTCGATACTTGAGTTGTCTGGTTCTCAAGGCAACTTTGAAATTTGTACAGAATATTATGTTAAATTTCGAGCTTGAAATTAATTGTTGTTACAAAGGATATCCAAGTTTTTTTGAAAGACAAAATGAAGTGTATCAAATGACGGCCAGAACGTCCATAAACTTTTCTCAACCCTGTGTCAGGTGTGCCCTGAGGTCCGTCTCTCGGAAGTCCTTGGACAAACTTTCCTATTTTATAGTCGTTACAGTTCCTGTACCCTCTCTACACTGAGTCTATTCCTCTTCCCTTGATGCCTGGTTGTTCTTTTCCAGCTAGTCTCTGACATTCCAATTCGTCTTTTTCTTTCTTCCCAGTCATGGGTTCTCTGGGGATCTGGATCTTATGCCATTCTTCTCTTACCGTCATATCAGACTTACTTATACTGACCTCCATAACAGTGCTCGCATCCAGCACCCCAGACTACTGACGTTGTTTCTAGTTCCGCTTCTTTTCGTTACCCCGAGTGTTAGTCTGTGCACTCTCGCCTCTCCTGCTTCAACTATACTAAAAAAAGATGTTTTGTTACCGATCACATCTCACCTCCAGGCACTAGAACTGGTCTCATAACAGTCATATATCATAGTTGTTTTCGTTTCTCAGCAATACATATAACGTAACCACATTGTAACTAAATTTGGTGAGAGGATTTATTTCTGGTTTACTAGTCTGCTCTTATATTGTAAATCAGAAACTTAAAATTTTCATCCTTGTGTATACGATCACTGCCTACCAAAATTTCACTACCAGTCCCCTAATCCAGTTAGTCGAGAAACTTACTTGCGACGAGAATATAGATTTAGTCGTAACTATAAATGAAGATCTCGTTAACAATGTTGAAGTTGGAGAAAAGTCTGGTACAAGTGATCACAGACTAATTACTTTTGAGGTCACTTCCAACATTACATGTAATCTTGGTCAACATGACAGTCGCGGAAAAATACCCGATTTTAAACTTACATATTTTGATAATCTTTGCATTGCTCTTGACGCGTGAACCTTGTTTGCTTCAGGAAAACCTTCAAAGCAGAAGAGGGGACATATATGGTCATGCGTAGTAAACGGTCTATTTCTAAGACAAGCCAAGGTGTTGGAACGCTGAAATAAAAAAAAAGTGCGTGTTGTCTAAGAAAGTAGCTCATAAGAAACTCAGAGGCCAATAACCAACATGAAAGAGTAAGTTTATAAAATTTGCGGAGATGCGAACAAAAATCATACACAAAAGGGAAGTCAATATGAAGCGTATGTTCCTGAAAATAGTAAAAGAAATTCAAAGGAGTTTTATTGTTATGTTAGAAGTCAGAGAGGCTAATATTACCTACTTCATTAATCATGGAAAACGGTGAAATGTTTCAAGATAACGAAACCATGGAAAAATCTTAAATAACTGTTTTGCATCTGTATTTACGATCGAAGACAAAACTGATATCCGAATCCAGCTTCATTCATGAGAGAGGACAACGTTCTGCAACAAACTGACCTAAAAGCTGAAGACACACCATCAGCCAGAATGACAGTAGATAAAACATCAGGCCCAGATAAGTCTTATCTGATGACAATGAAAGATACTAGGAATGAGATGGTTAAGACTTTAGCTGCCCTTTGCAATAAGCCATTTGCTAGGGAAAAGTTCCAGATGAATGGAAGTTTACCAGTGTAACACTAATATTCAAAAATGGTAAAATTTTACTACCCAGAAATCATCGTCCAATTCGCTGACGTCTACAGTTGGAAGACTTATGGAAACTATTATTTGAGGTAAAACTGTAAGCCATTTAGAGGGGCCTCCACTCAACAAACCATTCTTAGCGTCGTTGTGACGAAATTGCTAACTTCTGACAAATCTGCTTGATCTCTTTCATGATATAATCAATATGTATAAAAAAAAAAGTAAAACAGCTGATGTCATGCATCTAGATCTTCAAAAAACTTCCGATAAGGTTCCCCATCAAAGGTTACCAGCAAAAATTAAGTTACATGGCACTGATAGGGGGTTGTACCTCAGCGGATAGGAAATTGGTTAACTGGCCGTAAATAGAATTGTGATTAAAGATCAAGCCTCAGAACAGTTAGACGTAACAAGTGGTGTGCCACAAGGTTAGCTCTTGGGACCAGTTCTCTTTCTCATATATATCAGTGATATCAATAATGGGCTGTATTGCAAGGTATCAAAATTCGCTGATGATACAAAACAGGGAAAAAATAAAACTGAACGTCTACAGCTTCAAATTGACATAAACAACTTGATGGATTGGGTTTATAGGTGAAAAAATATTTCTAAAATCGATAAGTGTAAAGTTTTACATATCGATATTAAATACGAAAAGGCAAAGCATGAATTCTTTTGAACTTCAAAAGGTAAATGAGGAAAAAGACCTGGGTGTAATAATCTCTGGTGACCTAAAACCAAGTAAGTGGTGCACAGAAGTTGTGAAAAGAACGATCAAAAGCTTTTAGATTTATTGATGGGGCCTTCGATTTTAAGGCCAGGAATATCATCCTCACTCTTTACAATTCAGTGGTTCGTCCCTATCTTGAATACTTCGTTCAGTTTTGGTGAACTTAAATAGAAAAAGGCTTAAAGAGAGTGCAGAAAGTGTCGCGTTGAGCTACCAAGATGATTCCCGGGCTGAGAAGCAGATCCTGTAAAAGCAGATTAAACGAATCTATTTAGCTTAGATAAGAGAAGGTTAAGAGGTGATCTAACACAAGTATTCAAAATGATCAAATGCTTTGTTAATCCTGAGTTATCAAGTTACTTAGAACTTAATTCGTTAGATTTCACCCGTAGTAATGAAAACAAACTCTTGGGAAAACGTTTTACTTCGAGTGAGGTGAAGTACTTTTCTTCAACGGTATTGTTATATGGAATAATTTGCACGTCAGAGAGGTAGGAAGCAGTACTATAGATACGTATGACGACAGACGTAAAAGATAATTCACGTCAAGTCTATGACTTACATCGTGTGTTTCTCCTTAGTCACAGTGACAATATGCAGGTATTTCTCTTTCAAAGTACCTGTATACTTTCTACATTTTACCTCTGTGAGTTCATGAAATCTCCCACTATCATAAACAGGACCAAATGGTATGTTGTTGTTCGAATTCTTTTATTTCCTTTGCATACTGATGTACCCTTGTTCCTGTTCCGTCTTAACTGCTGTATATATGAGATTTGAATACCTGAGTTTCGCGCCATTTCCTTTTAAAAGTTCACCATAATTATACATTATTTCTAGTAATCTTACTCTGATAGGTGTAACATGTGAACGTCATTATCGTTTGTGCAAGACAATCCATTCTTCCAACAAAACCTCCTCGCATCTCTACAAGAAACTTGCCCGTGTGTAGAAGAGACAACACGGTGATGATACACTACCTGAACAATAGTTGTATCCACTACGAACTTATATCCTCATTTCTATTCCACTATATGACTTTTGCCAGTCTAATTTATAGATCTCTAAGCACTTCCCACAAGTTCTCTTTGGGGATACAGTGCAGTGTCCTTTGCGGGTGTAGAAAACATATATACTATTCACAGTCGTCCTCCAGATAATTACTCAGTGATGACAGTCGATCCACTGTGCTTATTCAGGGAGGAAATCTGAGATGACTTTCCGATAATGTGTCGTCCACATCAAGTTCTAACAATCTCTGTATAACTCTCCCACACACCTCTCCTATATGGCCCACCAAGGATATACTTCTGTGATTTTTGGCACAGTGTTTGATGCATTTACTTCTTGAACATTAGAAGTGATACATTCGAGCCTTACGGGACTTGCCCAACTCCCCACAAAGAGAGAAAAAAAATCTGGTCATCCATTCCACCAGAGGTTCACCAGCCGTATTAGTAGCTTATACTGGGATGGAATCTGGTCCTGGTGTGTTACCGTTTTCACGGACACCAAAGGTTGTTATATTTCCTTCACTGCTTTTTCCATCCAAAAATTCCACCCATTCATTATCGTCATCTCGTCAAGGTTCATTTTCAGTGGTTACTTGCTGATGGTTAACTTTAAGTAGCACCTGATTTTACTCATACTATTTCAACTGTATCTAGGTTTCATTCTGTTGGAATAAGTTCTTCAGTATCTTGAAAGGACAGTGATGTGCTTCCTGCCACGTCACTGAAGTTTTGCTCTATGTCATAAACATTTCGTCTATCATTCATTTATTCTTTCCATTTGCTTCCAGATACTTCGTGTATTCTATTCTGACTTTAAGCCATCTAGGAGAGACTTTAGACGTTTTCACAATTCCTTTCCCACCTCTTCAATCTATAGAACAAGCGCAGCTCTCTCTGTTCTGCGTTTTTCTTTAACAGTCTGACTTCTAAAATTTCTTCTTGCAACAACTATATATCGTATGTTAGCTTTTCCCATTCTCGCTCCATACCCTTCCCTCCTCTTCATGCTATTTCCACACCTTAGCCGCCGTCGCTGTCATATCCTGCAGCACTTTTTTTCATTCTTTTTCAGATTCTTTCCCTATCTGGCGCCTTTGCTTGCAAGGGGAAGGGATGCGGACCTTTTGTTCTTACCCACCTACCGTGTGGGTCGAACGATGGAGATGATACTGGTTCCATCAAAAGAACTGCCCTTCTGATTAACAGATCAACCTCGTCCACCTGGTCATAAATTTTCAAGTCTGCTACAGTGACACTATGCGTATTGGTGGGGTTTTCTGTGCTTAAAGGACGTGTTTGATCTCCTGAGATGCTTCTTGCTCCTCTTTTGTTTGATCTTGCATGTCTATTTAAGTCCCTAATAGAGTTAAGTCTTTCACCTGGCATCTTGTAATCTTAGGGACTCGTAATCTTTCATAAAATTCAGACTTTTCTTATCTCTCGTGGTGCATGATGGACATTCAGTCCTCCTTCCCCTATTCACAAAGTAACCACAATCTTACGTATACCTTAATTCTTTCGTGGTATCAGCTGTTTCCATCATTGCTGTTCTCTTTCTCTCCATAAAATCCATTATCATCTTATGTTTCCTTCTGTGAGTCCTAGTACCTGCTGCAGAATTCGTGAAGAAATACTGTACGTCTCCAGTCTGAAGCCGTCAACTTCTGAGTTCGTCCTTTCCCAGACTCGACGATTTTCTCCAGTAAGAGAGAAGTAATCCACTCCTGCTCACCAGGCCTGTCGAGTCTTCCAGGGAGCCGCACCTTGCATGAGTCTTCCTCCTCCAGGAAGTTCTTGGAGTCGTGCAGACACATGACAGGGTTACGTGGTCGCGCCTCTTCAGAGGTAACACAATCCTTTCCTGATGGACGCGAGGCCGCTGGGACCCCGACGGTCCCGTGCGCTGGTGTGCGAAATGTGCGTAAACGCTTTACATGTGTGGTTATGACACCAGCAGTGGCTCATATAGTGCTCAGAGCAACACTTGTTACTTACACAGCATATGCAACTCCAATCTGCAGTGTTCACAAATCCACCAGTGACTCACAAAATACTCTCACTAATATTGGTTTTCAGAGCTAGCAAGTCCAAGATACTCAAAGAGTGATCAAATTGACTCACAACATGGCTTCATTACACCATAGACGGCTCTGACAATACTCACAGGGCTGTCAATGACTCAAAACATGTTCACAATACTACCAGTGACTCATAGAATGTTAGGTTAGGTTCGGTTAGGTTAGGTTAGTTACGCGACACACATAGAAGCGCCATCCGTCTGAGGCAGTCCTGCTTGTGTGACACAGGCAGGCAGGAGGAGCACTCTAGGCCAATTCATAGCTTTTCAGATACAGACGGTATACAGCTGCGGCTGAGCTACAGCAGGGAGGAGATCCCAGACAGGAACCTACATGAAGTATTCCATGACGTCATCATCTTCACTGTGGCAAATTAAAATGAAATAAGATCACTTGCTGTTTAGATGACCAAGGATTCAAACCGATAATCAAGGAGAGATGCCAAGTATACTGTGATGATATTGTTACCAGATGTCCTGAAAAATCATGAACGACGAGATACAGTGATTAACTCGGTAGATTAAGAAGTTTATGACAGAAAGAAGAATGTTGTCACAGAAAAAAGAGAATTCATTACAAATCAGTAGCTGTGCCACCTGTAAACAGTCGTTTGGTTCGCTTTAAAAAATTCTCTCTAATTAGACTCGTTGTTCGTGTTATGTGAGCTTGGCTGCGAAGTTTTTGAAACTTATGTAGGTAAATCAAGGTTGGACTAAAATTCTATTGTAAGATTTGTCTCTACATGAAACTGAAACGAAAAACTGGTTATACTCAGCATAAGCTCAAACAAAGCTGAATCAGAGCTTTTAAATCAAAATATGATGTTAAGAAAGGTAGGTGTACATGAGTGTAGTGTAGTAACTTGGTATGTTAGATGGAGGCTAGAGGAAGGAAATGTTGGTTCTGACTTGTCGGGGGGGAACTTTGCAGACGAGTTAAAGGATTGATTACTTGACAACATAAAGGTGGGAAAACTGTCGTCAGTGATGGAGGAATACAATCAGAAGTTACAACAAATGGGTAAACAGAATTCTAAGAAACTATGGAATCTTGTGACAGATCAAGGAAAGTGTCACTAAATGAAAGATGAAATTAGGGAACTGAAAAATTGGATGAAAGACCATGATGGCAAATCCAGATGATAGAAAATTCAGAAGAAATGTGACCGGAGGAAAGATGACGCAGGTGGAGGAAGTCAACGGAGTGACAGATCGGGAGGGTCTTCCCTGAACGTGCCTGAGACACACGAACCAAAGGTAACGCCTGGAACAGAAACAAGACACACGAGCAAGTACTGGGAATGAACGTCACAAACAAAGCTTTAATACAGGTCGTTATTGTGGAAGATTCTGTAAATTCTACAATGACGTCAGCGCATGAGTAACTTTAATTTTAAATAACAAGGAAGGTTAGAGAAAAAAAGGGATAAAGCTCAACTAAAGATGTAGAATGGAAAAGAACCTAAGTATGTTATGTTCAGCCAGCCAGCGAGTGAATTATATAAAAGGGAAAAGAAATGGCTACGACAGGATAAGGAAGAAGTATTGTTGACAAAGCAGGATAAAGAACACAACTTTCCCGTATATAAATAAGACGTAGACTGTCTGTTAAAGAACAGCTAATCATGTCAAGGGATTCAGAGAGAAGAGCTGTGAGGGATGATGTAAAATGTGGGGGGAGGTGAATGACAAGTTCGAAAAAGTTTTCACAATGGAAGACATTACAACTCCAACACCAGGAGGATGAAATGGGAAGGAGGTCTTGGAAAACACTGAAATCATTGCAAAAGAAACATAAGTAAACTACTGATGGAACTTGAACCATGTAAAGCTCGTTTTCTCGATGAGGATCCTCCACACAGCTGAAGAAGTGAGCAAAGACGCTTGAGAGGCTGCTTGAAATTACTACCACTGAAGTCTGAGGGCAAAAGTCGAGCCTGTCTTCAATGAGGGTGACCTATGTAAGAGGCAACATGGATTCATGGAAAGATCATGTGTAACAAAGCTTTTAAGCTTCTATAAGAGTGAGACTTGTTTTAACCAAAAGAGAGAGATGGGTGGATCGTGTACTTGAACTGCAGTGTTTGACACTGTTTCAAATGGAAGGTTGGTAAAGAAGCTGGGTCGACGGGCAGGAATACTAAGTATACACTTTCGATGGAGAGAAATTTGCCTTAGTCGGAGGAGACAAAGGAAGCTTCTCAAAGGAGCCTTTTCGACATGGGTTGGGGTCACCAGTGGCGTGCTACAGGGCCCAGTCCTGGGACCATTGCTGTGCTGTAAATGACTTGTCAAAGGGATCAGAATCCAACCTGAATATGGTTTCAGACGATGTCAAGGTCATGAGGGAAGTAATGTTGAGTGCCTCAGTATTGCAAAGGGACACAGACAAGCTTCAAAATTAGTCTGATACATGGATAGTGGAAGTCAACCCAAGTAACGTAAAGTAAGGAGGATGGGACACAGTGAGAAAAAGGCTTCAGAATAGATTTTACCCCGGACGAAATACTTTGAAGGAATCTGCACGTAAGACGGAATTGGAAGTTGACATTTTGCCGAACCATCTAACTGAACTCCACCTTAAGAGAGCTGTAAAGGAAACAAACTGTCTGCTGGCAAATAACACGATCGCTTCTAAGTACACGGATTAGGATATTATCACAACATACAACAGGCCAAAATATGAATTTGCTCATCTGGTTTGGTCATATCCCAGAAGGAAACGCAAACCGCTGATAACGTCCAGAGGAAGGCAACAAAGATAGCAACAGAATCAAGAGAGCTGATCAACCCACTTGAGGCCAACAACGGACTTATTTCTTTTTAAGTTGTCAGGTGTCTGGCGTGCGACCAGAGTCCCACTATGTTATGAACATTCCACAATGACGCCAAGGTTCACGCTATGTGACCAAGGTCCGAAACAGTATGATCATAATTAACTCTTAATCAAACAATTCAATCGTTCACTCAAGTTCCTCGTCCCATTACGAAGATCATTATGAATCGAAAGTTTATATGTGTAACCAAGGGTCTTCCTTGTGTGGCCATAAGGGCTAGTGCGTAATCAAGGTCCTCAATGCATTACCGAAGGTCCCATCGTGTGGCCACCGTTCCCACTGTGTGACTAGGGACCCCTATCGTGTGGCCAATGTTCCCACTGTGTGATCAGAGATCCCACCTTGTGGCCAACGTTCCCACCGTGTGGCCAGGGATCCCACCGTCCGACTAAGAGTCCAGTTTGTGGGCAGGATTACCAGTGTGTAATCTAGACACTCGACATATAGCTAAGGTTCCCACTGTGTAATCTAGATACCCACTATATAGCTAAGGTTCCCACTGTGTACCCTAACTTATCACGGCATAGCCTAGGTTTATACCATGTAGCCAAGACCCCTGTCATGTAAGACAGGTTCCCACTATGTGAACAAGCTTCCCACTGTGCGGCCCAGCTTACCACTGTGTAACAATATTCCAACCGTGTAACTGAAGTTGCAACGATGCAACCAAGTTTCCGAGTGAGTGAACAGGTTTTCACCGAGTGGGTAAGGTCGCCAGCCTGTAGGCGAAGTTATTCATGTATGATCAGGAGTTCCATCATCTGGGGAAGTTCTTGAAGTTCGTCCAGCGTTCCAGTCGCGTGGAAAAGGTTCCCGTGTCGGAGGCGGGTGGGTGAGTGAGTGGGTCGGGGTGGAGGTGGGTTCCCCCGGTGAGACAAGAAGTTTCTCTCGTATGTCCAACGTACACAAGAGCGTGTCAACGGTTCCCACATTGTGTTCAGGAGTTACACCTGGTGAGCACATCGTCCATAACGGGCCGATGATCCCACCACACTGTGCGCGAAGGTTCCTACATCACAGGCAGGACCTCCCTCCCTCTGTCTAGATAAGCGTCGCCATCGTGTACGAAGGTTCTCGCTATGTGTCAAGGATGTACACTCTCATGTTAAGATTACCACCGTGTGGCCACGGTGCACACGCCATGTGGCCATGGTACATATCATGTGGCCAAGGCATCTTCCATGTGACCAAAGCACCCACCGTGTGGCCAAAATACTCCTCATGTGGTCGAGGTACCTACCATATGGTCAAGGCTCTCACCATGTGGCCAAGGTACTTATCATGTGACTAAGGTACTTATCATGTGGCCAAGGAGTGCATGATGTGGCCAAGGCTTCCACCATGTGACCAAGGTACCCGCCATATGGCCTAGAAATCCATCATGTGGCCACGAAACCCACCATGTAGCCAAGTTACCCACCATATGGCCACGTCTGCCAACATGTGGCCAAGGCATCTATCATGTGGCCAAGGCATTCATCATGTGGCCAACGTACCTTCCACGAGGCCAAAGTACCCAACATGTGGCCACATTTTCCCCATAACATGGCTTAGGTTGCCGCTGTGTATATGAAGAGTGTGTGTGTGTGTGTGTGTGTGTGTGTGTGTGTGTGTGTGTGTGTGTGTGTGTGTGTGTATATGTGTGTGTGTGTGTGTGTGTGTGTGTGTGTGTGTGTGTGTGTCCAGGGCCCGTGCCTCGGGGATGCCGTTGAGTCTGGCTTTGTGTCAAGTGAATTATTTTCCCCCTGTGGGTCCGACGCCAGAAACACATATCGTTGTGACGGGTTTTGGTGCGGCTGAAATGCGTGAAAATTGGGAGACGTTCGTGGAGAAAAGTTACTGGTGTCTTGTGTGAGGGAGGACGGGTCGGTGAAGACCGACTCAGGCTGGTGGTATTATATGATGTAAACACTAGACCAGACAACGTCTTGTATCACAACGTCTGATGTATCATGGAGACCCCAGACCAGAACAATGGATTTATGAACCGTAAGGCTAGTGTTGACCGCTAACCTACGAGGTAAATTATGAGGAGGAGGGTAACTTGACCGCTGAACATGTGGAGGAGATCGCTAACCTTAGCACTCAATGTGTAACAGTGACCGATAATTTTAGCGCTCCGTTATGCAACCGTGACCTTTATCCTGAGCACAAAACATGCAACGGAGACCTGTTTGTTTGCCTGGGCCATTAGCGAGACCATGAAATATGAAGCAAATCCACTGCCTCACAGATGACTGTGTGGTCGTTGGCAACTCGAGAGTGGGCTGGTGTGACGCTTGCTTCCTCGCCTCTCCGGCTGACCTCTGCAACTCTGGACCTCTCATGCCAGCAGCCCCGACCTGACCCATCATAAAAGGCGAATTTACGCCTTCTCCAAAACCTTTAGATTATAATTTTTCACTTTTCTTTACTTCTCCATCTCTTTAACCCTTTCAGTATTTCATTTGAAGCCTAGCTTTTTTGAAGACTTTTGTCCGTGACAGGAGCTTTAAAAGAGAGAAGGAAAGAAAGAAAGAAAGTAAGAGGAAAACAAAACAATCTAAGTGCCACACATTAAATCCCAACTTCTACTTCTAGCGCTAAATATCCAAATGAAACAGCCAACCTGAGCGCTAGATATGGAGAGATAGCTAACCTGAGCGCTAAATATGGAGAGATAGCTAGCCTTAGCGCTAGACATACAAAGACAGGGAACCTGAGCGCTCAATATGCAGACAGGCAACCAGAGGCTAAACATGCACCAGGGACCAGTAACTTGCGTGCTAAACATGTAGTGGGAACAGAAGAAAAATGTAGACTAAAAAATACGGTGGGGACTAGTATCCTAAGAGCTAAACATGCTGTGGGAACCAGTAAACTGAGCAAGAGGAACCGGTAACCTTAGAGTGAAGTATTCAGCGAGGACCGCTAAACTGAGCAGCAGGAACTGGTAACGTAGCGCAACTACACTGGGAACCGATGATAATTTGAGCACTAAACATTTATTGGAGACTGGTAACCTGAGAGCTAAACACAGAGTGAGGATCCTATAAGCTAAGAGCTAGAACATGCAGTGGGGACCGATATCAGAGAGAAGTATATGTGCAGTGGGGACCGGTAACATAGGGTTAAAGAGGGGACCGGTAAACAGAGAAATATACATTCAATGGGGACTAGGAACCTCAGAGCTGAACATACACTGAGGGCAAGGAACCTAAGAGATACAGAGACAGCGGGGGTCGGTGCCCTCAGGGTTAAACATGCAGTGGAGACCGGAAACGTAATGGCTAAAGTGGGCACCGGTAACCTGAGAGCCTATACTGGGGACCGAGAAACTGAAAGTTTCCTTAAAACTCTATCATCACCACATCAATATATCATTTATAAAACTTCATATAGAAGTCAGAAGTTGTTTCTGTAAGTGTTGGGGAGGAACAAGTGGGTCAGATATCCACTGTGTAACGTGACGACAGATTACATGATACGTATGAAACGATCACCTGAACGTCATACACTGCACAGAACTCTCTCCATCTCTCCTCCCTATTCCAGCACCTTCACGATGCACTTGTGTGACCATTCTGGACACAGTCATATAGAAACCACCAAGAGCTGAGGGGTTCACCTAGAGCTGAGGTGGCCAGCTAGAGCTGGTGGGTTGGTTGGTTGATTAGTCAAGTCTTAGTGTCACTGAGACCAACAAACATCAGGTTAATAGCCACCAACCGGAACATGTTTATCACCTTCTTCAGGTGAGAGCAGAACTGGAGTTAAGGGCTCACCTGGAACTGAGGGTTCCCCTAAAGCGAAAGGTTCACCTGGGGCTAAGGGTTCACCCAGACCTATGGGAACACATAAAGCTGAGGGCCCACCTAAAGCTGAGGGCCCAAAAGTAGCTGGGGGCTCACACGGAGCCGGAGACCCGCGAGAAGCTGAGGACTCACCTCGAGCTGAGGGTCCACCTGGCGCTAAGGGCTCACCAGAAGCCAAGGGCTCACGTGGAGCCGAAGGGAAGTACCAAGGATAACCTCAGCCAATACTGAAGCTTCAACTGAACAACTGACCTTTTCGTAGCCAACCCACTGTAATCATATCACCTTATATCCTCATTGATCATGTGCAGGGCGAGGGATTATGCTGCATCTGTACCTGTATGCTGTATGCTGACCTCTCCACCTGGTAACCACAGGGGAACCCGGAGATCCTTTCGTTCAGCGGCATCCTCATCTGACTCATGGAAATTATTTGCTGACGTGTAAAAGTTTTACTCTCGAGGGACTGGGGTCTGATGCTATTGTAACAGACAAAACACAA
>JAUUDY010112838.1:3432-14040 GCA_032361765.1 Panulirus inflatus
TAGGTAGTATGGCAACACTGGGGCACAGGCTGTCTTCTTGTGTTACAGGAATTGCTTCTTCAAAATCAAGCTATTTCAAAGGCCTTTCATGTGGATGGTTTTATGTATTCTGTAGTCTCCTACACCATAATGAAACTCAATCAGTAATTACTTGTGAATCTCTCATGTCCTAGTTGGGCCATGCCTTGATTAGCTTCCTGCCTGCTGTCTGCAACATCACTCTTGTACCATGTGGCAGCTTATAAGTTCCATATCACTTGTACCCTTCTGTCTCACCAACACAGATATGGTTTACAGTAGTGCACAGTTTAAGCAAGATGATTTCCTTTATACAGAACAGAGAAAGTGCAGGAAATGGCATTAAGATGTTTTAAGTGCTCTTTTATAAGTGGCTCCTGCCAGCTTCATTTGCTGGAATTCAAGCATGTCATTCTATTTGTTGAATCTTCTTGTATTTAATGTTAGAGTAACTTATTCTATTTGATGTATACTTGCTTTACTTCATTTAAAGGGTTGTAAAGATAGCTACTGTCAGATTTCAGCATCATACAAAGATACATTTTCATACTTCTACTTGCAGGTACACTGTTCCTTTGGATGTACTGGCCTTCATTTAATGCTGGGGCAGCTCCAGGGGATGACCAGCATAGAGGAATAATCAACACTTATGTTTCCCTCATAGCCTGTTGTGTCACTTCCTTTGCCCTCTCCTCACTTCTCCATAAGGAAAAGAAGTTTGATATGGTAGGAACAGCATTTATTATTTGATATCTTTGTTCATCCTTGAATTTAATATTGGATGGCTAATGATTGCTGTTTTTAAATTCATTAATTTGATATGGCCATTGTCTGTTATCTAACTGTTATGGAGGGATTGGCAGTCAGTTTACTGTTTGGTCTTTTACCATGTGATTAGTTCCTCATTCCACCATCTGACAGAATTTTATCCTCCAATCAAAGGTTATCAGAATGGTAAA
Source organism: Panulirus inflatus (assembly GCA_032361765.1). Lineage (NCBI taxonomy): Eukaryota > Metazoa > Arthropoda > Malacostraca > Decapoda > Palinuridae > Panulirus > Panulirus inflatus. The sequence continues at coordinate 4,410 of JAUUDY010112838.1, forward strand.
TTGACTTCTCATTTCTTATCCCCTCTGGTCAGACCCCATTAATTGGATAGGATGGCTCATGCCATCTTCCTCTGATCAAGAGAAAAATAAACTATGGTGAACCCTCCTACCATTTCCCTGGAACAAGTTGACTCCCTCCTTCTGTTACCTAACCTGGTCACATCAGTTAGATAACTCCTCCCATCCACCTCCCATAGTCAGGTTACATTCATGGGATTGGTTGATTCGTCTCCCAGTCCTTCATGTACTTAGGGCATACCACTAAAGGAAGTTGACCCTTTCCTTCCTCCTGTTGTCAGTGCAGTTATAGAATAAGTTGACCCTTTCCATAACTTGCATAGTTTAATAGATGTTTGACTAAATTAATCTCCCTCCTTCCCTCCCTTGATCAGGAGAATAACTTGACCCCTCACACACAATGATAGATTCACTTCAGTGACCTTTAAACCCTCCATCTCTTGATAAGGTTATGTGAGTAACATTCACCTTTTGTCAATTTCCTTCCAAGGTTATGTGAGTAACATTCACCTTTTGTCAATTTCCTTCCATCTACCAGAGCTAGTCATTAGTGACTTATATCCCTTGCTCCTTTCATCCCCAGTAAGGTCAACAGTTAGCTGTCTTGACTTTTTGCTTCCTCTGTTGGTAAGAATAAGAGCAGAAGTGAAATCCTCCTTCTGGAGTTTTAGCAGTGTCATTAGTGGATCAATCTGCTCTGTTTCTTTCTTGGCCAGGTCCACATCCAGAATAGCACTTTGGCAGGAGGTGTGGCTGTAGGAACTGCAGCTGATCTCATGATTCATCCCTGGGGTGCTGTGCTCGTTGGCATGATCGCTGGCACCATCTCCGTCCTGGGTTATGTCTACCTCACGGTAAGGAGCTCCACTACATTTTTCTTTGGAAAACTGCTTCTTTCTCTCTCACCTACTGTATACATCACTTCAGCTTCAATAGTTCCATTTGCTGCCACGTCTGCTCCCAGGTATCTAAAGCACTTTGATAAGTTTTTAAGAATTTAGAAACATTTTGTAACTCAGGACTTAGAACACTTTGACTATTATGTAAGGTTGAAGAATTTGATCCTATTCTTCCATAGAGGTATATGTAGATGCCAGATCAGCCCCTACTCTAATCAGCTTTCAGAAATATCAGTAAGGCTTATCTACCCAGAGATAATCAATGAAGAAAGATACCAAGTTGTCAACCTATCATGGCCCCCACTTAAGTGTGCATTATAAATATGAAAAATTTATGTGGTTCAGATGATTTAAACAGTTGATTATTATATCTCCACATGTCAGGAGCCCATGGAGAGTGATTTTGAATCTGATATTGGAGAAAGTTCCAATTCCAAGAACAAGGAATAAGTTAGAAGGATGATCACTCTCTGGGTTTGTTGGGTATACACTTGGTTAGATAGAAACAGTGCACAAAGATTTAGGCCCTTGATAGTTAGTAAAGCTTAAGCATGTATGTGTCAGTTTATGTTGCTCGGGTTCTTTAGCTCAGTAATTCAAATATTGCAAAAAAAAAATCTGTCATCTGTGGGAAATGACTTCATGATTATTTGCTGTTCCAAAATGAGTGCTGGGTACTGTGACTAAAAACCAAACAATATGAAGGAACCAAATTAATTAGATACACAACAAATCCATGGTTATGTCTAAAAGGCTCTAAAGAAAATGTTTTTTACGAGCTTAACAAGAAAGCTAGAAAGTCCTTAATGTTTTGCCTAATGAAATGCAGCAATGCAATGGGTGCTATGTGCTAGTCCTACTTTATGGTTAAATTTCACCATAAGTACTTGTAACTATGGATTAACCTCCTAAGGGAAAGGGATCCTGGGGTTATATGATTATAATGATAATGACAATGATGATAATGCAGTTGTCTTTTTTTTATATCACTATTCATGTATAGATATTGCTCTAGCATGAGATTTATATTATTGTTATTATCATTTACCACTGTATTGAGAGCTACACTAACATCTTTTTATTTCATGCAGCCCTTCTTAGCTTCCCGCCTTAGGATCCATGATACCTGTGGAGTACACAACCTACATGGAATGCCTGGTGTTTTAGCAGGCATAATTGGCTGTGTTGCAGCTGCCTTGGCAACAGAGTCAACGTATGGGCCCAGGTTAGGAAAACATACTTGTCATAAGTATTGATGTACAATATGTATTAGGCATAGAATAAGAGAAAGACAATTACTGTAATGGAATGCCATACTTAGAATAAAAGAGGAGATGGCATACCTTAAATGTAACAGGGGACTCTGAAGGTATTATGCATGCTTTGTAAGGTATGCTTCTTAAACCAGATATCCTAGAGATGTTCTATGTGTAATGATTAGTAGAATGACAGGATAAGAAAGTCTGTCCCGTGGACCTGTGTGTTTTTGCACTTTTGCTAGCCTGCAGGCAGGGTGGAGAATCAGGTCTTGCAAAACTAATTAAGAAAGTGTGTTTATGCATTTTCTGCAACCTGTATAAATGACAAAGCAGTTAGATATTATGAATAGAAAGATGGATAGATAGACAGGTAAGTATAATCCTGAATTTGTCTAGTGTACACGAAAATACTTCTCGAAAACACTATATTATTTGGTAAAGAATTTCATTTGCAAATTCACATTAGAGATTGATAATTGACAAATTGTATCAGGATGAGATTTGAAAATCCATATCATTTGGGACCAAGCAGTGTTTAAATTTTGAAAGTTTGAAAATTTTAGAAACAGGTCCATAGATTGTAATCTGAATACTTTATAAAGTACACTTAGGTGGTGTACTGAAAATGCAGTTGAAATAAAGTGATACACTATTTATTAAGAAATATCATTAAGATTATACAAAAAGCATTATTGATATATAAGATAATACTGTAATACTTTTGATTGTCACTGCTAACCTAGATGTGTAAAGCAGATGGATAAGAGTTTTGTGGTTTTTAATCAGGCCCATAAAGGGGACAGGAGGGGTGCATTTGTGATTAAGGAGTCCTTGAGAAAATGTTTTTCTTTAGATATGGTTCCAACTACCACTAACTTTGTCCCCATATCATCATCTCAACATATTATGATTATGCCATCACCCACTATGCATATTATACTGACCTTTTCTACCTTTTTTTCTTCATCAGTTTGTATGAGATTTTCCCTGATCGAGCTCCTCCTGTGGACACAGCAGATCTGGAGCGACTTCAGAGACTTCTGCCTAGTCTGGAAGCAGGATCTGGTCGCTCAGCTTCGTCCCAAGCTGGTAACCAGATCCTTGCCCTAATTATCACTATGGTCATCTCTATTGCTGGAGGACTTGCTACAGGTCAGGATTATAGATTATTGGAGGTCTTCATTCAGGGTTCATTATAGTTGAGGGATTAACTGACAGGGGTCATCACAGGACATGTGTGAATGGTAGGGCTTATGTAGGCCACTTGTTAGTTGTAGATAATCTCACAGATCATGTGGTAACTAGATGAATGTGTTATATGAAGACATGGTTATTTGTGGTATATGTTGCATATCAAATAATTTCTATGATAGGAATAGTGAAAACTTATAAGTTTTGTCTTAGATCACATATTGATGTTGGCTAGGAATTATTGTAGGCTGGAAGTTAACTTATAAGTGTTGTCATGAATCGTATGTTAACTCTCTGATTACAAGGGACAATTGTGAGTCAGGAATTAACTTTAATGGTGATAATAGGAGAAAAGGTTTCTTGGAGATATTAATGTTTTAAGGTAGATCACTGACTTGTAACTTAAAACAGTACAAACATTTAATAGCAGACCTTTCATGATTCTTGAATGTAACGTGACTTTTTGCAACACGTGTGATTACAATTATTTATTTATATGTTCATTTTCTTTTTTACTATCTTTCTGTTTACTAGGAGAGGATCAAATTCATATGGCCCCTCACAAAATTCTCACACATTCTCTGTGTTGTTCCTTTGACCTGAAGCTTCCATGCTTTTATAAGTGTGGATGTCCATGTTCATTTTTGTACAGTGGACATAATATTACAGTGTTCATAACTAAGTGGAAGGCTGTATGTAAATGGCTCATCCTTTGTAAATGGGAAGAGAACTAAAGTTAACAGCAAGAATCATAATTATTCAAATATCAGAAATCTTTATTGTCTTAAGTTAGCTAAAGAGTGGATGTGATTGAATAAGGCTACTTCTTCATCTGTTCCTGGTGCTACCTCACTAATATGGGAAACAGCAAACATGGTGTAGCAGTTAGCATTCTTGACTGACACATTCACGGACCACTCAGTGTCGAATGCATACGTTCGAATCCTGGTTGTGGCAGTCGGGCCACAGTCAGCTCAGGCTAGGGTATAGCATTAATAGAATGGCCTTGATTAGGGACTTAGTTGCCCATACCATCTCAAATAACGTAAAAAGTATGATTTTGTTTTACAACTATTATATAACCACAGGATTTCTGCAGTTTCAAAGGTGCACTGATAATAGTCTAATAGAAATGATGTACTACTCTGACTGCTGCTTACTCTTTAACTTATGCTGCACTGCTTTGAGGCATATTAGGTTCTCCATGATTATTTCAAGGTATACCAATTGACTTTTGTGGTAATTTTTACGTGTCTTATGTCACAAGCAAATATGAGTATGAATGATTTTACATGAACGATATTTATTAACCTGTAAGAGCGACACAGCAACAAAGGCACAAATTTTGTAGTGACCATTCTTGACATCTCTACATATACTGACCAGGATATGCAGTTGTTTGGGCCTGTAGAGTTTGCTAACAATGCTTAGGATGTTACTCTATGTATGACTGGCCATATATTTTGCTTTAGGGTTGATGCAGCCAATTGAAAAATTAGTTCTCTAATGATGTCATTCATCTCTTAAATCATAGGGCTCATATAAGGTCAACCACCATTTAAGGGTTAAATATTAACCTTGTATTTACAGCCCTTGTTAATATTTCAGGTTTGATTCTTCGGCTAAAACCATTCGCATCCCTGAAAACAGATGACCTGTATGAAGATTCGAAGTATTGGGTGTTGGAAGAATGTGAGGAGGAGGAATATGAGGGACATCACAAGAGTAGTGTCACCATACCCATGAATACTGCAGCTGACAATGGGGCATCTAAATAGAACCACACAAGTCGTTTAGATGACAAAAATGATATATTTAACTATATAGTATGATTCCATGTGCTAAAGGGATGAAAGATGTGTGTATAGGATACTGCTGTCTCCTTTTGGTATTCTAACAGAAATTTGTCTTCATAGATACAATTTCTGTGATATAATGGGGAATGCATTCCTGTCGATTACCAATGAACAGCACCTTAGTTATCATGTGCTCTTTTCTTCTTGAAAATGTTCGGTAGTATAAAGTCCATTCAAATATGTAATCCTCAAATACAAAAGTAATAATTTTCATTCATTTCATTTGGATAAAAGAATTATGTTGTAGTACATAGTGATTATATTTCTAAAATGTCTCTCAAACTCCCTGCATAAGAAGAGACTTTAGATGTTGGGAAGTAAATGCTTTAATAAGTAAAGAATACTCAAGCACTGAAAATTATTATGCATATATCAGTTTCTTTTAACCAAATGTACCTCTAAAGTAATTCGTATTGTACTTTGTACTTCCTTGTAAAAGATGGTACTTACTCGATCATTTTTTGCAAGGAAAATTTTGTAAAGATTTATAGACTTGATGTTCATCATGATCTTAGTCTTTACACAGGCGATATGCACATTAAGAGTGTATATGGTCTTAGAATTATCTGAACACCTGTAGAAGTTGTTTAAGATTTTTCAGTTGGTAAATGTAGCTTGATGTTAATAGCCTGAATGACCCTGGCAGTTGATAGACCAAAAGCTTAAACAACCAACCAACCTAGTCTTTAAGTTAGACTGAATTTTTTTATCAGGTGCAGTGCCAGTATTTACGTCATAGTGTGTAATGGTCGTTTCCTCTGATGTGTAATGATGACATGCAAGTTTGAAAGTGATGATATTTTAAATAAGTACAAGTGTTTTTATGACCTGTGTTTGTTTGTCTCTGTCTGTATAATTATGAATTTTCATTTTAGCTGTATAACTGTGTTTGGCCTTAAAAGGTAAAGATTTTTGAAAGCCAGGGCCACATCTCCACATAAAGTGAAATTAGGATAGACTCAACTTTCAGTCTAGGCTAGAAAGGTCCCAGATTCTGTAGCTAATGCTGCATATTATTCCTGTATATAATACAAATTCTATTTCAAATCATTATGCACTACCTACTGTTCTAATTAGTAGAAGCATTTTGTGAGAATGTGTAGCATTGTTGGAATACCTTTATAGAAATTAGTGTTTTCCTCATCCTGTGTATATGGGATGTTATCTGTTTTTTATGTTATTTTTTAATTGTCTTGTATATTAGAATGTTTAAGGCAAAGACTGGCTAATAGAAATAAATTTATAGATAATCAACATTTAGAGTTCCTTACATGTTGGTTATCATATCCTTTTTAATGTTAAACCTACAGCTTCTAGTTGAATGCCTGAAAACAGGTATTTTGAATTAAGAGTTTAGTAATTTCATTTGGACTCATTATCTTTTGGTAATTTTTGATACCTCATTGCCTTTCCTGTTCTATCAAAGTAGCCTTAGGAGCAAACAATGGCCTTGTTTGCTTGCATCCAATATCTCGCTGTCATATATAATGTGCTTAAACCAGACCTTACTCTCCAAAGTCATGCTTCATACACTGCTCCTTAATTTACCTATCTGTGCATTAGCATTAATTCCATTCTCATCTACGTGAGGTGAATCAGGTGCATACATGTACAGTTGATAGGAATTCATTTGGCTGAGTGCAGGAATGCCCACTTTCCTTAGGGCAAACTTTTTGCCCTTCATTTAGGTCAAATACACATTTTATATTATGGTAACATATCAAGATGTCTTATAATAAGTTTTCATCTAGAATTTATACAGAAAACCTCATTTCCCATAAGGAATAAGACTTCCTTTTATAGAGTTGCTTCTGTCTTTGTTGTTTTATCTTTGCACCATTCTTATATGTGTAATCACCATTCTTATTTGTGCAATGTGAATGAAGTGTATACCTTCACCTTTTATAGGAATAATTTTGGAAGAAGCAAAGCTGCAGCCTCAAGATTGCAGGCTGAGAAAAGGACAGGGATACCCAGGTCCTAAAATTAGGCTTGATGCCTTATTGCCAGTACAGAATTACTTCAAATGGTATATATAATTCGATGGAAATCCTACTTTTTCCATGAAACAGTCAGCATTAGTGATATGAATTACAATTTTCATGTAGCACATCTGTATCAGTTTATCTTATATACATATCTAAAAGAAGCAGAGAGGGATATCATATCTCACAAAAGTCAAAGGTAAAGGGAATTAAGCTCTCAAGTTTTTCTAAAGACTGAAGGGAAGAACTTAGCTCAATATTGGATTGTAATTAGAAATTAGTCCTAATGGAATTTAATGTATGTACAACTGAGGGATCATAGGAATAGATGTCACATCATACTCAGCTAGAATGCCATGTTTCCTTCCAAAAAAGTGACTAAATGGTGATCTAAGTAAATTATAAACTGATAGATAACTGTAGTCTTTAGTAATTGCAGGGAAGCTGTACATTTGTTTGTACTTTTCATTGAATTGAATTTTGGGGGTTGAAGTAATTAATCACATTTTTAAACTGCAATTATCCAGGTATGAGCCCATTATACAACTGTTAAACGAAGGCCTTCTTATGCTAATGGCACCTTGAGTATGCACACCTGACCTGTGCAATTAATGGCACTCCAATCACACACACTCGACTTATCCCAGCGATGGCATACCAGACAACACATTTTCATTGATGCGAGTCTGTGCTAAGCTTATTCTATGTGAAAAAGATGCCATATTCTCTCTCAGTAAATATTTATCAATGCAAGGATTCAGTAACATATAGTCTATATTACATAACTTATAATTTCTCAGACAAATTGATTATAAAGCTGGTTGAAATGTATCTGTTCTATTCTTAATGGCTCAAAAACTTCAATAGCATAAAATTTGTTTGGTACAGTTCATGAAGTAATGGGTTCCTGTCATAGCAGCAGTGCCAGACTCAGCTCATGACACCTAAAATACTTCAATAGTTCCACATTGGTTCATTACTGTACTTGATGTATTGATTTCTGTCTATGCCACCTCAAAACATTAGTAGTATGAAACTGGGTCACCAGTGCTGTTCTTGGTGTGTCAGATTCACGAACTTTATTCACACTTGTGGGTCCTTCCAAACATCCTACAGAGCTGTACATGTTTGATTTTTCTGCCATTTATGAGCTGCAAAGCTGTTAACAAATAATCTCTTGCCATGTCTGAACATAATTGTTGTGAAAAGTTCATATATCAGGATTCACCTCATAAGCATGGAATAGGGCTGTACCACAATAGGCGCATCTTCCTCCTCTTCACTTGACCTATAAAGGCTGCGTGAAGCGTCCCTCCTTCCGTCATTCATCCTGCTCTGTGTCCCAGATGATTCCTGTGAGGATGCCACTAGGTTAGTATTCTGTATATATCATATTTTCTTTGTGCACCTTAAGTAACCATTTGTGGTGCTGAAATTTGTATGTACACGTAAATCTTTCCATAAAACTAGGCTTAAGTCAAGATTTTGATTACAGTATTATAGAAAGTATTAAAGTTTAAGATATCAAATGAGGTTACAATTTAGTTCATATTACAGCCAAAGTTTTAGACTTATGTTTTACAGTTGGCCTGGATTCCATTCTATCTCTCACAGGATATGCACCATTATGATACCTCCTCCTTAGTCCTCACATGAATCCCTGCCTTCAGGTTCAACACTGATCCATAGGCATATTTCTGTACACTAGGGACAACCTATCACAAAAAAGTAATACACCTAAAAACTACAGAATTGCAGAATAGTATTAAAATCTATAGTGCACAAATGGAAGTTGCCAGAGCACAAATGGAGTTGCAGAAAACTAAGATTGAATTGGCGAAAGTACAACTTGAGAAATACCAAGAGATGGAGTGCACTTAGAATATCGGCATTGTCCAGCTGAATGTTATTGCAAGATTTTTTGCTTCTGGTTGATGTCCTTAATCTCTTCTTCAGTCAATGAAACAGCATTTTGGATTCAAATCTGGTATGATCTAATTGTATTGGTTTAGTTTCGTAATTACCCCTTTCCATTAGTATGGAGTAGTGTATGGTATTTGAATTTGCAATTTCTTGGCTTGTGACCTTTAACTCAACAATGGTGCTTTTTGTTATTTTTTAGTTAAATTTTCATAGTTTCTTATAATTAAATTGGTATAGTTTCATCTAGGTATGTACTTTTTACTTATATAATTTAATATTGATTTAATGGTGCTCCAGTACAAGTTGTGAGGTGAGAATACTGGATGTATCCTATGTAACAATAAAACATTCTTGATTCATCACAGCAACATAATTCTATGATGATTATAGGTCCTGATTACCGTCAGATATTCTCTACCATAGAGATAGGGGATAGGGGAGAAAGAATACTTCCCACGTATTCCCTGCGTGTCGTAGAAGGCGACTAAAAGGGGAGGGAG
>JAUUDY010112947.1:0-14037 GCA_032361765.1 Panulirus inflatus
CATTGATTTGGTAGAATTGACAGCACGTCGTTCCCTGTATACCACGTCATTCCAATTTACTCTCTCTAGTGCAAGCTTTTCATCCTGCTGCATATTCAGGACCCAATCACTCATCATTTTTTTTTTTCAGTTCATCCCTCCATCTCCAGTTTGGTCTCCCACTTGTTTTCGTCTCCCCTTAATAATAGCATGTATATTCTTTTCGTCAACTTCCCATAACTCCTTCTCTTCGTGTGTCCATTTCAACACACCCTCTTCAGTTCTGTCTTAAGCACACCTCCCTCATTCTTATAACTTGCTCAATCAAACCACCTCACACGACATACTGTCCCCAAAAATTTCATATCCAACACAACAACTTTCTCCTCACATCTAGCTCATGCCTTGCATCCTCACAGGATCGTTGAGACTGCTATACCTCCAAACATACCTCATTCTTCACAGAATCTTTGCTCCTCACCCAACTTAAGACACATCCGCTTCCATGGTTTCATTTGTTGCCATGACCACTCAGAGGCACCTGATGGATGTCACCTCCACATTTTCTCTAATCAGACTCACCTCGCATCTGACCTTCCCCTCTACCCAGTTAAACCTAATAACATTGCCTTTATTTACGGTTGCTCACAACTTCCTCGTTCCACACACACACTCTCAAACTCAGTTACAAATTCAAGTTCACCATTAGTGCTGTGACATCAACCGATTCATTTCCCAGATGCCCCTTGCCTCCTACAGACGGCATACCCGCCCTTCTCTCCAAGACTCTTGCATTTACCTCACCTTCCCATCCACGATAAAAGTAAACATCCACGGTAACATCAAACTCACACACACACACACACACACACACACACACACACACACACACACACCTGCCGTAGACCAACATTCACCTGGAACCAATAATCTTTGCTCAATCTCTGAAACCTTTCCACATATACAAATTGACGAATAACTCATTTAGTGCTACTCAGTATTTGTCAATGTATATCTCATTATGTACCATTTAATATGTACATCACTCTCTCATTGAGGCCTAGTCACAGGAACTTTCGCTCACTGTGTATCCTCTCCTGCAACACTGCTTTCAGGCAGAGTTGACAATTCAGCGACTTTCTCGCTAGATCTAGATATATCATATGCCATTTTATCTACTTTTTTCAGCGGTTAGCGACATAGTGAGAAAAATCTAGAGAATTTTAGAAATATCTAGTTACGATTCCAGCGAGTCTTGTATTTCTATTGAATGTTAAAGGTTAGAAATAGATATCAAAATGCATGAATTACATTAGTTACATGAATCATGATATCATGAATTCTGTATGGCTGGACTGGGGACGTCACAGATGTATTCAATACCCGTCCGGTTTGGCAATTGATTCTCGCCCACCCAGAGAGTCTTGGTGTCCATTACCGCGACCCGAGGGGTGAGAGACAAGTCTCGTTCCTTCTTTCACATTGGTCATACTCTTACGAGAAAATGAAAATGTGCAAGACACAGTCTACACAATGTTTACACAAAGAGTGGCTCAAAGATGACAGAGTTTAAAACCTGGCTGCTTGAAGCCTGGCCCTGGTGAAGGACAAAAAAAAAAGAAAAAGAAACACGGATTTTGCAAGCATTGTAAGTGTACCGTCCCTGTCGAAACTTGCGACATAGAGAAGCACAGACACACCAAATAACATAAAAAAGCAGAGAGGGCCATTCAGTATATAAAGAAAACTGTCCTATCAGTTCATTTAATCAGAAAAAGTTGAAGGAACTTTGTCAATGTTTGTATCAGAGCATTGCTCTGTACGTGTGGTGGATCACGTATCTGTAGCAGAGCATTGCTCTGTATGTGTGGTGGATCACGTGATTGTAGCAGAGCATTGCTCTGTACGTGTGGTGGATCACGTGATTGTAGCAGAGCGTTCCTCTGTACGTGTGGTGGATCACGTGTTTGTAGCAGAGCGTTTTATGTACATGTGATGCATCACATGTTTATAGCAGAGCGTTGCTTTGTACGTGTGGTGGATCACATGTTTGTGGTAGAGCGTTGCGCTGTATGTGTGGTGGATCATGTGTTTGTAGCAGAACGTTGCTCTGTGTGTGTGTGGTGGATCAGGTGTTTGTAGCAGAGCCTTCTATGTACGTGTTGTGGATCATATGTTTGTAGAGAGCGTTGCTCTGTACGTGTGGTGGATCACGTTTTTGTAGCAGAGCGTTCCTCTATACGTGTGGTGGATCACGTGTTTGTAGCAGAGCGTTCTATGTACATGTGGTGCATCACATGTTTATAGTAGAGCGTTCCTCTATACGTGTCGTTGATCACGTGTTTGTGGCAGAGTGTTGCTCTGTACGTGTGGTGGATCAAGTGTTTGTAGCAGAGCATTGCTCCGTATGTGTGGTGGATCAAGTGTTTGTAGCAGAGCCTTCCTCTGTGCGTGTGGTGGGTCAGGTGTTTGTAGCAGAGCGTTGCACTGTACGTGTTGTGGATCACGTGTTTGTAGCAGAGCATTGCTCTGTAGTTGTGGTGGATCACGTGTTTGTGGAAGAGCGTTGCTCTGTACGTGTGGTGAATCACATATTTGTATCAGAGCGTTACTCTGTACGCGTGGTGGATCACATGTTTGTAGCAGAGCGTTGCTCTGTACGTGTGGTGGATCACGTGTTTGTGGCAGAGCGTTGCTCTGTACGTGTGGTGGATCACGTGTTTGTAGCAAAGCGATGCTCTGTAAGTGTGGTGGACTACGTGTTTGTATCAGGGCGTTGCTCTGTGCGTGTGGTGGATCACATGTTTGTAGCTGAGCGTTGCTCTGTACATGTGGTGGATCACGTGTTTGTAGCAGAGCGTTGCTTTCTATGTGTGATGGATCATATGTTTCTGGCAGTTAGTTGCTCTGCACGGATGGTGCATCACATATTTTTAGCAGAGCGTTGCTCTGTACGTGTGGTGATCAAGTGTTTGTAGCAGTGTTCTATGTACATGTGATGGATCACATGTTTGTAGCAGAGCGTTCCTCTATACATGCAATGGATCACGTGTTTGTAGCAGAGCATTGCTCTGTACTTGTAATGGATCGCATATTTGTAGCAGAGCGTTGCTCTGTACGTAGGTTGGATCACGTGTTTATAGCAAAGCGTTGCTCTGTACGTGTGCTCGATGACGTGTTTGTAGCAGAGCATAGCACTATATGTGTGGTGGATCATGAGTTTGTGGCAGAACGTTGCTCTGTACCTGTGGTGGATCACATGTTTGTAGCAGAACGTTGCTCTGTACATGTGGTGGATCATGTGTTTGTGGCAGTGCGTTGCTCTGTACTTGTGGTGGATCACGTGTTTGTAGCAGACCGTTCTATGTACATGTTGTGGATCATATGTTAGTAGCAGAGCGTTGCTCTGTACGTGCGATGGATCACGTGTTTGTGGCAGTGTTGCTCTATGTATGTGGTGGATCACATGTTTGTAGCATAGCATTGCTCTATACGTGTGATGGATCACATGTTTGTAGCAGAGCGTACCTCTGTAAGTGTGGTGGATCAAGTGATTGTAGCAAAGCGTTGCTCTGTACGTGTGGTGGATCACGTGTGTGTAACAGAACGTTGCTGTGTACTTATGGTGGAACACGTGCTTGTAGCAGAGCGTTGCTCTGTGCGTGTCGTGGATCAGGTGTTTCTAGCAGAGCCTTTTATGTACGTGTGGTGGATCATATGTTTGTAGTAGAGCGTTGCTTTTGTACGTGTGGTGAATCATATGTTTGGAGCGGAGCGTTGCTCTGTACGTGTGGTGGATCAAGTGTTTGTAGCAGAACGTTACTCTCTACATGCGTTGGATCACGTATTTGTAGGGGAGCGTGGTAACTTGTTTGTAACAGAGCGTTGCTCTGTGCGTGTGGTGAATCACATAATCGTTATAAAGCGTTCCTCTGTGCTTGTGGTGGATCACGTGTTTGTAGCAGAGCGTTGCTCTATACGTGTTGTGGATCGCATGTTTGTAGCAATGCGTTGCTCTGTATGTGTGGTGGATCACGTATGCTGTAGCAAAACGTTGATCTGTACGTGTGGAGGATCACGTATTTGTAAAAGAGCGTTTCTCTGCACGTGTGGTGGATCACATGTTTGTAGCATAGCGTTGCTCTGTAAGCGTGGTGGATCACGTGTTTGTATCAGAGTGTTGCTCTGTACATGAGGTGGATGATGTGTTTGTAGCAGAGCTTTGCTCTGTACGTATAGTGGTCCACGTGTCTGTGGCAGAGCGTTGCTCTGTATGTGATGTGGATCACATTTTTGTAGCATAGCGTTGCTCTGTACATGTGGTGGGTCATATGTTTGTAGTAGAGCGTTCTCTGTACATGTTTTGGATCACGTGTGTAGCAGAACGTTGATATTAATTTACGGTGGATCACGTGTTTGTGGCAAAGTGTTGCTCTGTACGTGTGGTGGATCACGTGTTTGTAGTAAAGCATTGTTCTGTACGTGCGGTGGATCACATGCTTGTAGCACAGCATTGCTCTGTAGGTGTGGTGGATCACTTGTTTGTGGCAGATCATTGTTCTGTATGTGTGGTGGATCATGTGTTTGTGGCAGAGCGTTCCTCTCACGTGTTGTGGATCACATGTTTGTAGCAAATCGCTGCTCTGTATGTGTGGTGGGTCACGTGTTTGTAGCAAAACGTTGATCTGTACGTGTGGGGATCACGTGTTTGTAAAAGAGCGTTTCTCTGCGCGTGTGGTGGATAACGTTGCTCTGTAAGCGTGGTGGACCACGTGTTTGTAGCAGAGCGTTGCCCTGTACATGTAGTGGATGACGTGTTTGTAGCAGATCTTTGCTCTGTACGTATGGTAGTTCACGTGTTTGTGGCAAAGCGTTGCTCTGTACGTGTGGTGGATCACATGTTTGTAGCCGAGCGTTGCACTGTACTTGTGGGGGATCACATGTTTGTAGCAGAGCGTTCTCTGTACATGTGGATCACATGTGTGTAACACAGAGTTGCTCTTAACTTTCCGGTGGATCACGTATTTGTAGGATAACGTTGATCTATACGTGTGGATGATAACGTGTTTGTTAATGAGCGTTTCTCTGCACGTGTAGTGGATCACATATTTGTAGCATAGCGTTGCTCTGTAAGCGTGGTGGATCACGTGTTTGTAGCAGTGTATTGCTCTGTACATGTGGTGGATGATGTGTTTCTAACAGAGCATTGCTCTGTTAACATATGGATCACGTTTCTGTAATAGAGCGTTGCTCTGTACGTGTGTGGGTCACGTGTTTGTATCATAATGTTGCTCTGTACGTGTGGTGGACCACATGTTTGTGGCACAGCGTTGCTCTGTACGTGTGGTGGATCACGTGTTTGTAATAAACCATTGCTCTGTAAATGTGGTGGATCACATATTTATAACAGAGCGTTGCTTTGTACGTGTGGTGGATCATGTGTTTGTAGCCGAGTGTTGTTCTGTACATGTTTATAGCAGAGCGTTCTCTGTACATGTTGTGGATCACATGTGTGCAACAGAGCGTTGCTCTTAACTTTGCGGTGGATCACGTGTTTGTGGCAAAGTGTTGCTCTGCACGTGTGGTGGATCACGTGTTTGTAGCCAAGCATTGCTCTGTAAGTGAGGTGGATCACGTGCTTTTGGCAGATCGTTGTTCTGTATGTGTGGTGGATCACGTGTGTGTGGCAGAGCATTGCTCTGTGCGTGTGGTTAATCACATGTTTGTAGCAGAGCGTTGCTCTGTACGTGTTGTGGATCACGTGTTTGTGGCAGTGAGTCGCTCTGTATGGGTGATGGATCACATATGTAGCAGAGCATTGCTCTGTACGTGTGGTGGATCACGTGTTTCTAGCAGAGCGTTGCTTTTTACGTGTGGTTGAGCACGTGCTTGTATCAGAGCGTTGCTCTTTACTTGTGGTGGATCACGTGTTTGTAGCAGAGCGTTGCCCTCTACGTGTTGTGGATCACATGTTTGTAGGAGAGCGTTGCCCTGTACGTGAGGTGGATCACATGTTTGTAGCAGAGCGTTTCTCTCTACGTGTAGTGGATCACGTGTTTGTAACAGAGCACTTCTCTTTACGTGAGGTTGATCGGGTATTTGTAGCAGAGCGGTCTTCTGCTCGTGTGGTGGATAACATGTTCGTAGCAGAGCGTTGCTCTCTATGCGTCTATGTGTCTTGGATCACGTGTTTGTCTTAGACCGTTGCTCTGTACGTGTAGTGAATCACATGTTTATAGGAAAGCGTTGCTCTGTGCGTGTGGTGGATCACGTGCTTGTAGACGAGCGTTTCTCTCTACGTGTTGTGGATCAAGTGTTTATAGCAAAGTGTTGCTACGTAGGTGAGCTGGATCACGAATTTGTAGTTGCTTTATACGTGTGATGGATAACGTGTTTGCATCAGAGCGTTGCTCTGCACGTGTGGTGGATCATATGTTTGTAGCAGAGCGTTGCTCTGTACGTATGGTGGATCACTTGTTTTTAGCAGAGCGATGCTCTATAAGTGTGGTTGATCACGTGTTTGTACTGGAGCGTTGCTCTGTTCGTGAGGTCGATCGTGTATTTGTAGCAGAGCGTTCCTCTGCATGTGTGGTGGATTACATGTTTGTACCAAAGCTTTGCTCTGCACGTGTGGTGAATCACCTGTTTCTTGCAAAGCGTTGCTCTGTATGTTTGGTGGATCACATGTTTGTAGGAAAGCGTTGCTCGAAAGGTGTGGTGGATTACGTGTTCGTGTAAGAGCGTTTCTCTGGACGTGCGGTGGATCACGTGTTTGTAGCACAGCGTTGCTCTGTACGTGTTGTTGATCACGTATTTTTGACAGCGTTGCTTCGTACGTATGGAGGATCACATATTTGTACCAGAGCGTTGCTCTGCACGTGTGGTAGATCAAGTTTTCATAGCAGAGCGTTGCTCTTTACGTGTGGTGGATCACGTGTTTGTATCAGAGCGTTCCATTGTACGTGTGGTGGATCAAGTGATTGTAGCAGAGCGTTGCTCTGTAGGTGTGGTGGATCAACCGTTTGTGTGAGAGCATTGCTCTGTACGTGTGGTGGATCACCTGTTTATAACAGAGCGTGACTCTGTACGTGTGGTTGATCACGTGCTTGTATCAGAGTTTTAATCTGTACGTGTGGTGGATCACATGTTTCTATCAGAGCGTTGCCCTATAGGTGTTGTGGATCACGTGTTTGTAGCATATCGTTGCCCTGTACGTGTGGTGGATCGCGAGTTTGTAGCAGAGAGTTGCTCTGTACGTATGGTTGATCACGTGTTTTTGACAGAGCGTTGCTCCTTACGTATGGAGGATCACATATTTGTAGCAGAGCGTTGCACTGTACGTCTGGTTGATCACGTGTTTCTAACAGAGCATTGCTCAGTACGTGTGGTGGATTATGTCTTTGTAGCAGTGTTGCTCTGTGCGTGTGGTGGATCATATGTGTGTGGCAGATCGTTGCTCTATATGTGTGGCGGGTGACATATTTACAGAAGAGCGTTGCTCTGCACGTGTGGTGGATTATGTATTTGTAGCAGAGCGTTGTTCTTATGTGTTGTAGATCGCGTGTTTGTAGCTCAGCGTTGGTCTATACTTTTCGTGGATCACGTGTTTGTAGCAGAGCGTTGCTGTGTACGTGTGGTGGATCACATGTTTGTGGCAGATTGTTGCTCTGTAAGTGTGTTGGATCACATATTTACAGCAAAGCGTTGCTCTGTACTTGTGGTGAATCACGTGTTTGTATCAGAAAGTTGCTCTGTAAGTGTGTTGGAGATTACGTGTTTTTAGCGGAGTGTTCCTCTGTACGTGTAGTGGATCATATGTTTGTAGCAGAGCGTTGCTCTTTAAGTGTGGTGGATCACGTGTTTGTAGCAGAGCGTTGCCCTGTACGTGTGGTGGATCACGTGTTTGTAGCAGATCGTTGCTCTGTACGTATGTTGGATCACTTGTTTCTAGAGAGTGTTGCTCTGAACATGTGGTGTATCACGTGTTTCTATCAGCGCGTTCCTCTATACATATGGTGAATCACATGTTTGTAGCAGAGCGTTGCACTGCACGTGTGGTGGATCACATGTTTGTATCAGAGCGTTGCTCTCTACTGTGGTGGATCACATGTTTGTAGCAGAGTGTTGCTCTGTTCATGTGGTGGACCACGTGTTTGTAGCAGAGTGTCGCTCTGTATGTATGGTGGATCATATGTTTGTGGCATATCGTTGCTCTGTATGTGTGGTGGACCATAGATTTACAGCAGAGCGTTGCTTTGTACCTGTGATGAATCACATTTTGTTACAAAGCGTTCTTCTTATGTGTATTGGATCACGTGTTTGTAGCTCAGAGTTCCTCTATACTTTTTGTGGATCACTTGTTTCTAGCATTGCTCTGTACGTATATTGGATCACGTGTTTTTTGCAGAACGTTGCTGTGTACGTGTGTTGGATCATGTGTTTATAGCAAAAGATTGCTTTGTACGTGTGGTGGATCACGTGTTTGTGGCAGAACGTTGCTCTGTCCGTGTGGTGGACCAAATGTTTGTAGCAGAGCGTTCTATCTACATGTGGTGGATCACTTGTTTGTAGCAAAGCGTTCTATATACATGTGGTGGATCACATGTTTGTAGCACAGCGTTCCTCTGTGTTAAATCATGTGTTTGAAGCAGAGCATTTTTTTGTACGTGTGGTGAATCACGTGTTTCTAGCAGAGTGTTGCTCTTAACGTGTGGTGGATCACGTGTTTGTAGCAGAGCTTTGCTCTGTACGTGTGGCGAATCACGTGTTTGTAGCAGCGCGTTGCTCTGTACGTGTGGTGGATCACAGGTTTATAGCATACGTTGCTCTGTACTTGTGGTGGATTACGTGTTTGTAGCAGAGCGTTCTTCTGTACGCGTGCCTGATCACGTGTATGTAGCAGACCGTTACTCTACGTGTGGTGGAGATCACGTGTTTGTAGTAGAGCGTTGCTCTGTATGTGTTGTGGATCACGTGTTTGTAGCATAGCGTTGCTCTGTTCGTGTGGTTGATCACGTGCTTGCATCAGAGCGTTGCTCTGTACGTATGGTGGATCAAGTGTTTATAGCATAGTGTTGTTCTGTACATGTGGCGGGTCACGTGTTTGTAGCAGATCGTTGCTCTGTAGGTGTGGTGGATCACGTGTTTGTAGTAGAGCATTGCTCTGTAGGTATAGTGGATCGCGTGTTTGTATTAGAGCATTGCTCTGTACGTGTCGTGTATCACGTGTTTGTATAATAGCGTTGCTCTTTACTTGTGGTGGATCACATGTTCGTAGCAGAGCATTGCACTGTACGTGTCGTGGATCACGTGATTATATCAGTGTTGCTTTGTACTGTGTGGCAGGTCTCATGTTTGCAACAGACCGTTACTCTGTACGTGCGGTGCATCACGTTTTTGTAGCATAAAGTTGCTCTGTAAGAATGGTGGAGATTACGTGTTTCTAGCAGAGTGTTGCTCTGTATGTATAATAGATCACGTGTTTATGTCAGAGCGCTGCTTTTTACGTGTGGTGGATCAAGTATTTGTAGGAGAGCGTCGCTTTGTTCGTGTGGTGGATCACGTGTTTCAAGCACCCCGTTCCTCTGTAGTTGTGGTGGATCACGTTTTTATGTTAGAGCATTGCTCTCTCGGTGTGGTGGATCACGTGTTTGTAGCAGAGCATTGCTCTGTACATATGGTGCATCACGTGTTTGTATCAGAGCCTTGCTCTGTAGTGTGGTGGATCACATGTTTGTAGCAGAGCGTTGCTCTGTGCGTATGGTGGATCACGTGTTTGTAGCAGAGTGTTGCTCTGTAGGTGTAGTGGATCATAAGTTTACGGCAGATCGTTGCTCCGTATGTGTGATGGATCACATATTTACAGCAAAGCGTTGCTCTGTACGTGTGATGGATCAGGTGTTTGTAGTAGACCGTTGTTCTTATGTGTAGTGGATCGCGTTTTTGTAGCTCAGCGTTGCTCTATATTTTTGGTGAATCACGCGTTTGAAGCAGAGCGTTACTTGTACTTGTGGTGGATTACATGTTTGTAGCAGAGCCTTGCACTGTACGTGTGTTGGATCACGTGCTTGTATCAGAGCGTTGCTCTGTACTGTTGTGGATCACATGTTTGTAGCAGAGCGTTGCTCCCTGCATGTGGTGGATCACGTGTTTGTATCAGAGCGTTTCTCTGAACGTGTGGAGGATCATATGTTTGTAGCAGAGCATTGTTCTGTACGTGTGGTGGATCACTTGTTTGTAGCAGAGCGTTGCTCTGTACGTTTGGTTGATCACATGCTTGTATCAGAGCGTTCCTCTGTAAATGTGGTGGATTACATGTTTGTAGCAGAGCGTTGTCCTGTACGTGTTGTGGATCACGTGTTTGTAGGAGAGCGTTGCCCTGTACTTGTGGTGGATCATGTGCTTGTAGCAGAACGTTGCTCTGTACGTGCAGTGGAGCACGTGTTTATAACAGAGCGATGCTCTGTACGTGAGGTGGATCGCGTATTAGTAGCAGAGCGTTGTTCTGTACGTGTGGTGGATAACATGTTTGTAACTGAGCGTTGCTCTCTACGTGTGGTGGATCACGTGTTTGTCGCAGAGCGTTGCTCTGTACGTGAGGTGGATGCGTATTTGTAGCAGAGCGTTGCTCTGTACGTGTGGTGGATAACATGTTTGTAGCAGAGCGTTGCTCTCTATGTGTGGTGGATCATGTGTTTGTAGGAAAGCGTTGCTCTGTACCTGTGGATGATCACGTGTCTTTAGACGAGCTTTTCTCTGTACATGTTGTGCATCACACGTTTGTAACAAAGTGTTGCTCTTTAGGTGTGTTGGATCATATATTTGTAAAAACCGTTGTTTTTTACGTCTGTTGGATAACGTCCTTGTATCATAGCGTTGGTCTGCACGTGTGATGGAACATATGTTTGTAGCTGACCGTTGGTCTGCATGTGTGGTGGATCACGTGTGTTTAGCAGAGCGTTCCTATGTAAGTGTGATGGATCAAGTGTTTTTAGCAGAGCGTTGCTCTGTAAGTGAGGTGGATCACATGTTTGTAGCAGAGCGTTCCTCTGTACGTGTATTGGATCACGTGTTTGTAGCAAAGCGTTGCTCTCTACGTGTTGTGGATCACGTGTTCGTAGCAAAACGTTCCTCTGTGCGTGTGGTGGATCATATGTTTTGTAGCAGAGCGTTGCTCTGTATGTGTGGTGGATCACGTGTTTGTAGCAGAACGTTGCCCTGTACGTGTGGTGGATCACGTGTTTGTAGTAGAACATTTCTCTGTATGTGTGTTGAATTACGTGTTTGTAGCAGAGCATTGCTCTCTACGTGTTGAGGATCAAGTGTTCATAGCAGAACGTTGGATCACGCGTTTGCAGCATGGTGGATTACGTGTTTGTAGCAGATCATTGCCTGTACGTGTTGTGGATCACGTGTTTCTAGCAGAGCGTTGCTCTGTACATGTGGTGTATCACGTGTTTCTATCAGCGCATTGCTCTATACATATGGTGGATCACATGCTTGTAGCAGAGCGTTGCACTGTACGTGTGGTGGATCATATGTTTGTATCAGAGCTTTGCAATCTACTGTGGTGGATCACATGTTTGTAGCAGAGTGTTGCTCTG
The DNA here is from genome assembly GCA_032361765.1 of Panulirus inflatus. Classification (NCBI taxonomy): domain Eukaryota; kingdom Metazoa; phylum Arthropoda; class Malacostraca; order Decapoda; family Palinuridae; genus Panulirus; species Panulirus inflatus. Next base: position 11,583 of record JAUUDY010112947.1, read on the forward strand.
TTCATGTGGTGGATCACGTGTTTGTAGCAGAGTGTCGCTCTGTACGTATGGTAGAACATATGTTTGTAGCAGATCGTTGCTCTGTATGTGTGGTGGACCATATATTTACAGCAAAGCGTTACTCTGTACGTGTGGTGGATCACGTGTTTGTTACAGAGCGGTGTTCTTATGTGCAGTGGATCACATGATTGTAGCTCAGAGTTGCTCTATACTTTTTGTGGATCACTTGTTTGTAGCAGAGCGTTGCTGTGTACGTGTATTGGATCACGTATTTTTTGCAGAATGTTGCTCTGTAGGTGTGTTGGTTCACGTGTTTATAGAAGAAGGTTGCTCTGTACGTGTGGTGGATCACGTGTTTCTAGCAGAACGTTGTTCTGTACATGTGGTGGACCAAATGTTTGAAGCAAAGCGTTCTATATACATGTGGTGGATCACATGTTTGTAGCAAAGCGCTCCTCTGTGTTGAATCACGTGTTTGGAGCAGAGCATTTTTCTGTACGTGTGATGAATCACGTGTTTCTAGCAGTGTTGCTCTGTACGTGTGGTGGATCACGTGTTTTTATCAGAGCTTAGCTTTGGACGTATGGCGCATCACGTGTTTGTGGCAGCGCGTTGTTCTGTACGTGTGGTGGATCACGTGTTTGTGGCAAAGCGTTGCTCTGTACCTGTGGTGGATCATATGTTTGTAGCACAGCGTTGATCTATACGTGTGGTGGATCACATGTTTATAGCATAGCGTTGCTCTGTACTTGTTGTGAATTACGTGTTTGTAGCAGAACGCTACTCTACGTGTGGTGGAGATCACGTGTTTGTAGCATAGCTTTGATCTGTATGTGTTGTGGATCACATATTTGTAGCATAGCGTTGATCTGTACGTGTGGTTGATCACGTGCTTATATCAGAGCGTTGCTCTGTCCGTGTGGTGGATCACGTGTTTGAAGCAGATCTTTCCTCTGTAAGTGTGGTGGATCACGTGTTTGTTAAGAGCATTGTTTTCTAGGTGTGGTGTATCACGTGTTTCTAGCAGAGCGTTGCTCCGTAAATTTGGTGTATCACGTGTTTGTATCACAGCGTTATTATGTACGTGTGGTGATTCACATGTTTGTAACAGAGCGTTGCACTTCACGTGTGGTGGATCACGTGTTTCTATTAGAACGTTGCTCTGTACTGTGTTAGATCACATGTTTGTAGCAGAGCGTTGCTCTTGCATATGGGGATCACGTGTTTGTAGCAGATCGTTGCTCTGTACGTGTGGCGGATCATATATTTGTGGCAGATCGTTGCTCTGTACGTTTTGTGGATCACGTGTTTGTAGCAGATCGTTGCTCTGTACGTGTGGTGGATCACGTGTTTGTATCAGAGCGTTCCTCTGTACGTGTGGTGGATCACATGTTTGTAGGAAAGCGTTGCTCTGTACGTGTGCTCTTTGATGTGTTTGTAGCAGAGCGTTGTTCTGTATGTGTTGTGGATCACATGTTTGTAGTAAAGCGTTGCTCTGTATGTATGGTGAATCACGTATCTGTAGCAGAGCATTGCTCTGTACGTGTGATGGGTCACGTGTTTGCATCAGAGCGCTGCTCTGCACGTGTGGTGGATCATATGTTTGAAACAGAGTGTTGCTCTGTACATGTGATGGATCACGTGTTTTTAGGAGAGCGATGCTCTGCAGGTGTTGGATCACATATTTGTAGCAGAGCGTTGCTCTGTACGTGTTGAGGATCACGTATTTGTACCAGAGGGCTCCTCTGTACGTGTATTCGATCACGTATTTTTAGCAGAGCGTTGACCTGTACATGTTGTGGATCACGTGTTTGTAGCAGAGTGTTGCTCTGTACGTGCAGTGGATCATAAGTTTGTGGCAGATCGTTAATCTGTACGTGTGGCGGACCACTTGTTTGTAGCAGAGCGTTGCTCTGTACGTGTGGTGGATCACGTGTTTGTATCAAAGCAATACTCTCTACGTGTGGTGGATCCCGTGTTTGTAGGAGAGCGTTGCTCTGTATGTGTGGTGGATCACGTGTCTGTATCAGAGCGTTGCTCTGTACGTGTGGTGGATCAGGTGTTTGTAGCAGAGAATTTTTCTCTGCACCTGAGGTGGATCGCGTGTTTGTAGCAGAGCGTTGCTCTATACGTGTGATGGATCACATGATTTTCGCATAGCGTTGCTCTGTACATGTGGTGGACCACGTGTTTGTAGCAGAGCGTTGCTCTGTACATATGCTGGATCATGTGTTTGTAGGAGAGCGTTGCTTTGTACGTGTGGTGGACCACATATTTGTAGGAAAGCGCTGCTCTATACGTGTGGTGGATCACGTGTTTGTAGCATAGTGTTTCACTGTACATGTTGTGGATCATAGGTTTGTAGCAAAGCGTTGCTCTGTAGTTGTGGTGGTGTACGTATTTGTAGCCGAGCGTTGCTTTGTACGTGCTGTGGATCACATGTTTGCATCAGCGC
>JAUUDY010113058.1:0-14036 GCA_032361765.1 Panulirus inflatus
CTACCACTTCTGAAACCACACTGCTCTTCCCCAATCTGATGCTCTGTACATGCCTTCACCCTCTCAATCAATAACCTTCCATATAATTTCCCAGGAATACTCAACAAACTTATACCTCTGTAATTTGAAGCATCTGGAGTGAATCATGGAAAGGTCTGTGGGGCCTGGATGTGGATTATTATTATATATTATACTTAGTCGCTGTCTCCTGCATTAGCAAGGTAACACAAGGAAACAGACAAAAGAATGGCCCAACCCACCCACATACACATGTATATTAATACACGCACATATACATACCAATACATTTCAACGTATACATACATATGCATACACAGACACATATATATATACACATGTACACATTCAAACTTGCTGCCTTCATCCATTCCCGATGCCACCCCACCACACATGAAATGGCACCCTCCTTCCCCTGCGCGAAGTAGCGCTAGGAAAAGACAACAAAGGCCACATCCGCTCATAAGTCTCTAGCTGTCCTATGTAATGAACCAAAAAATGGCCATTCTTCGTCTGTTTCCTGGCGCTACCTCACTGATGCGGGAAACAGCTATTATGTATCGTAATGATATATATAAAACACTTTAAAAAAGAACCATCATACAATGGCTCCCCAGCTGCCACAATAAGGTTTATTTAAAGACATAGTACAATAATACAATGGAAAGCACACTTTTTTTATTCTCCTTTACCTATGGATAATAAGCACAGAATAGTAAGAAAAAATTATCTTTTTTTGCAAATCAAGAGTCACTTATGATAAACTGCACAGTTTATGGGTTAATATATTAATATATGTTTAAAAGTGAATAGGAAATAAATCAAGACAAAACAATGTGGGAAATATTGTACATCCAGCGCAGTATACAAAATCAAAAACTTAGATTTCCATCATATATAAGCTATGTGAAACTATCTAATAAATATCAATCAGGAAAATAAGTAGTAACATTGTATATATTCCTGTATTAAACTGTATGCTTACCCCCAAATGAAAGGAACTCAGAGGGGGCTAGAAGAATGGAGTGAAGAAAGCTTTGGCGTATCATGGCCTTAGCATTCAGGAAGGCAAGAAGTGTACTTTGGATTGACCAAATTGGAGTGATTTAGCATGTGAGAAGTGGCATGCTGTCTAATGGGCTGAACCACAGCTCATGACGTGATCAAGGTAAACCATGAAACTGTCTGTTGAGCTCGGCTGTGAACAGTATTCTCTGGAATACTGGAAGCTAGAGACTGAATCCATGCAAATGAGGCAGCTTGCTACCTTGCTAATGTGGGAACAGCAAATAACTTAAAAAATGGAAATATTTATGAGCACAGGGCACTATTAAGCCTACATAATGCATATCTGCCAGTGAAGCAGGAAACAATGATGTCAGCAAGCTTAAACCCAAAGTATATGATTACGCTGTAATCCACATAAATGAGCCCTAGCCATGGGTGTATTCTTAGCATTTTGTCTATTAGGCTTACATAACCACAAAATGGAGCAGAATATAACCCTTCTCCTATCAATATATGCCATCTGAAAAGAATCAAACACATAATTCTCAGCAAGTTACATTCCCTGCATTGCTGAAAGGCTGATTGAAGACTGGGAGCTTTCCAAGGGATTACCCTCCTACTTAATGATTTCCAGGTTCTGATGACTGTAGTGAAGTGCAACTGTTCTGGGACTAAACTGCCATCCAGTAAAAGAGTACACTGACTAGCAAAACAGTAAAACAGTATTTTGCTCACCATCATTCATTTTTGAAATACACATAAAGAAAATATTAATATCATATATATAAAAATAAGCAAATGAGATACGAAATAAAACAGGTTAGGTACGGTTTAGTTAGGGCAAAGAAAAGTGGTGACAAAATGAATTGGTAATCATATGGGATGTATCCTTTCAGACTCCAAATAATATACAACATTTAAAGCAACACTCACCTAACTGCTGCAGCAAACATGTCCATTACAACTGGCTTTCACGGTGAAGGCGGATGACTGTGGCTAGTTAAACTTTTTTAAATGTTGTACCACAATACTGTATTACTGTATCAATGCACTTACATATCTCTGCACTTATGCATTACTACACTTACAGTACAAAAGGCACATTGATTTCTTTCTGAGATATGCTGTACTGTAAAATTTTCTTAATAATTTATTCTGGGCATTTATAAACTAATGCTGAAAATGAAAGAGTCAATAATCAGAGGCTTAGGCTCAGTTGCAAGTGGGTCATACTACTCCTGAGCATTATAAAGAGCACTGACACATCAAGCTCACAAAAATAATTGTCATCAAGGTGTACAACAAAGGGGTCATCAGGGTCATCAACATGGACAGAATTATCTGGATGGCTATATCAGGTTGAAGATAGCTGCACAATACATGCCTCTTACACTTCATATTCTTTTCAAGGCACATAATGTTCCTCTTGTGCTTCTTGTGAGATGTAGACAGCTTCAAGGAGCTGTCACGCAATTACTGACAATACTTGCATGGGGCCACTGTCCACAATGGTAATATAGGGTGCACATAATACACAGAAGTGGAAGACCAGCATACCATGCCAAAAAACACAAGGGAGATGGTTAAAAATCACCAATAACACAAAACACCAGACAATGAGTACATTAATCTCTGCAGTGCAGTAGGTATGCAATCTGAAATATTCTTATGTATTTTTCTTTAATTTTTCGATTCTCTTTTAATGACTGCAGGTTGCCAACCAAAACTGAAAATCAAGCATTGTTTTGAACATTTCATTTTCTTGGATTAAGAAGAGAGGTTTCACTGTAGTTGAAAGCTATTCTAATAATCTCCAAAAGACAGTTTGTTTCCTTAACTACTCCCCCAATGTGGGACTCCGGAGACAGATTAGGGATGATTTTGACTCCCAAGTCCTTCTCAGTGAATGAATCCAGAGGCTCATTTCCTAATACACAATATTCATGTTGAAGCATTGTTTCACTTTGTTCCATCCTCAATGCTTTACATTTGATCAAGCTGACTTCCATCAACCATGAATCAGACCAACTTTGAAGTCTGTTTAGGTTCTCTTATGATTTGATGCAATCCTACTCACTTTTAAAGACCATGAAATGTAATTGGTCTCAGAACAAAACCTTGTAGCACTCTGCTGGTAACTATGACCCATATGAAAAAGTCTCCTCTGACATATGTCCTTTGTTCCCATTCAATGATATGAACCTCAATCCTTATTCCTGCCATGTGATTCAGCTACTTAATCAGCCTCCCACATGGTCCAATGAGGAAGAGTGGTCTGCTAGAAGTCAAATTCCGTTACATCCCAATGACCAGGGAGGTATGTTACCAGTACTACCTGCCTGGGTATCAGTGGTGGGCAATGACCAAGATATGTATTCTTTCATGAAATTTCTACTTCAATTATCCTTGTGCATACAAAGGAAAAAAAGATAATACTGATTGTACCATTCAACTACTGCAAATCTGGGCAAAACTATGTACATGTATGCGATGCACAACGAGATGTCACATATCCTCCCGACACCCATTGTCCTGAAACTAGGTTAGGAACCAATGGACTATTTTGTTACATCCTAAATTCTGTTTGATGCTTCCTTAACTTATCAGACCAAATTTACAATGTAACGGACTTATACAGAAATTTCTATTAGATCCCAAACATAGTCCAGAGGGGTCTGAAGGTTCCATTGAAGCCAAATTCAGATACAATGAAGTCCATTTGAAGTCATGATGCCTTACCACCAGTGGGATTCAAATAATTTTCCTCTGCCTTCATTATGAAATACCTGCTTAAAATTTTTTTAATATTTTTTCAATTATTTCATTTTCGAAGGAAAAGTGCCATGTATTTTATACAATAGATTTAGAACAAGAAAACTTTGTGTTCTTTATCTGGTAAGCATCAGCAGATGAAACACGATTTAAAATGATTTTGCTAGTGCTTGTGAGGTATGAATCTAATATCATTTTACTTTGATATTACTACAAAATGAAAATGACTAAAACAAATGTCTTTTTTGTTCCTTTCTTCACTGCTTGTAGTGGCATATAATAACAGTACTCTATTTCTAAAATACCATTATACAAAGAGGTTATTCTGAGGATTTTTTATCTTATTTATTCCATAGTGATGGCAGAGCAAAATAAAAGCAATTTAAGCTTCATCTCCCTGAGCCACTGCAGAAATAAATTCAAATCCATATCCCAATACACACGTTTTAGCGTCTATTCCATATCAAGCACAATTGCCATCTTAACTTACCAACATCTTTTCAAGCCTTCGGAAAGTTTAACCATTTCAGTATGAAGTACAGTGAACGTTTATCAATATATTACACCATAATATTATGAACTCTTGCTATAACCAAAAAATACATAAAAATCAAACATACCAAAAACAGTACTGTGCACACACCTGGAGCTGGGGATTTCTTGTTTGTTTTTCTAGCGAAGTTTATCCCTGCTTAAGGCTAAGGCTATTCATCCTCACTGAACAACTCTTTTACCAGATTATACTCCTATACTGTATTATAAGTTCAATAAAGTTCCAATAATCTCATGGCAAGAGTTAAAATACCAAAACAATGTAAAAGAGGTTTACAACAGGCTGATGGGAGTGTCACTGACCAATCAGATGCCTGCTTACATGCATCAACCAATCAGTGCCAAGCTTTCTGAATGATGAGCAGCATATCAGTGACACACCCACTCATGCAATGTTTCTATCACCTGGAGCTGCATATTTTTATGTTTCTATCACATGGAGCTGCATCTTTTTATCCTCCTGTAACCTGGACACACAGTAGGTCTTTAAAATATCCAGGGTATGAGGGATCTGATATTCAGAGTATTTCAGTTATTTTCCCAGAAAGCAATTCAGCATAATATCCCATGTTATGTGAAGAACTCCGTTGCCATTATATAAAGTCTATCATTAACCTTAACATCACTATAGAAACATTCCAATTTTCTTAAAAGCCTCCCTATAAAAGGTTTAGCAGTAAATACCTAGAAATTTGAGTAAATGAAGAATGAAAGACCTAATATCAAAACTAAATGAAAGTAAACTTTACACACCTGCTACAACTACGTGAAAGTATCGGGCATTTGTTTCGTCTGGAACAGCTGAGATACCCGGTACTGGTTCGGCCATCAGCCGTTGAGTTTCCTGCAAGAAGGTCATTAACTTTTCTTATTCTTAAAAAATACATATTATATATCATATTGTTTTTATTCCTTGTGATAGCCTATGACTTTGACAAAATCTCTTGATTGAACTTTCATGCATGATGAACAAATACAGAAAATAGGAAAAAGAATCATGTCAATAATTTACCATACATACTTGTATATAGATCAAGTTTTAATAATTAAATCATCATGCAAAAAGTAGGGTGATTACCATATAATTATTATTTTTGATAAGTTAAAATCAAGGAAATGGATACAATGGACTCACGTTAAATCGTGAAAATGGGATCAATAATTATCTGTAAAATACAAAATATATTGTACTGTATACTTTAAAACTTATAAAGAAGGATCTTGATCAAAATCTTATATTTGATATTTTGGTCTTCTGAGAACAATGATTTTCCCTTGCCATGCTTATGAACAAGTAAGCAAAAGTGGATGCAGTCTCCGATCTAATCCCTACAGTTGAGTATTACCTATAAACAAATGGAATGTATTACAAATATTTATGAGTGACAATTATGGTTTGGAGAGGTAGGAAGCATACAGTAAATACTGGTATGAAAAGGGTATCCCTAAAAAAACTTAGGTTATCTTATACATGAGATCTATGAAAAAATCAGGATTTTTTGACTGAAAAAGTTGGGTTGAGCCAACTTATACATGAAATCCAACTATACATGAGTGTATACAGTAGGTATAGTGATTTTGCAAAACCTTCTCTAAGGATAATTCAATTTTCAGACATAACTAATGACACACAGAAAAATAAGGTTATACATGTGGAACTAAGGTTTGCTTTTTAAGTGCACTTTGGCAAAGGAACATGAAAGGATGGGATAAATGCACTCTGCAGTTTTAGAATCTACAGAGAAGTATGACACCAAATCCACAAGTCTCATCCCTCACCTGCTTTAAATAAAAATATGGAATATATATAGTACACAAATCTTAGCCCACATTAACGTACCTAAAAATATAAAACCTTACTCCTCAATAGCTGAACTGAAAATATAAAACCAAGTACATGTCTTATCCTTCACTAGCTCAACTATAAATATGAAAGTTTGAAAGTATTATCCCCCTATTGGCTTCAGGAAAAATGTGAAACTAAGTACACAAGTCATATCTTCATGTCCTTGACTAAAAATGTGAATCTATGAGCTGGGCAACAGCCCTAGACAGACATTTATCCATGGAGTTTACGCATCCTCAATGTCAGAGCCATGCAATGAGCCAGTTTTCTTAAGAAGGAAACTGATCACCTTTCAGCTACATACAGAAGATCAGGCAGATGATCCTAAATCATTTGACAATGATGATCTGTCTTTGGATAGCTGGAGATAGATTTTTAAGGACAATGACTCTTTCAGCATCAGGAATCAACCAAGATGAGGTAGGAAAAGGTTTTCCAGCAAAAGTGGAGGCAGTGTTGCCAGCATCAAGCTGACCTTGACACCACTGCATGAAAGATATTCAATAAATAACACTGATTACAACACAAAGTATACATGTAAGATAAAACATAATATTAATCAATAATAAAAATTTCAGTGTAGGTAAAATAACGATAAAACATGCACAATTACAATTCACAGAAACAGTCTTGAAACTAAGAAAAATCAGACTCAGAAGAGAATGTGGAAACAACAGATACTAAGCTGAATTTTTAACATCATATTTCAGACAATGTAAACAAAGCAATTTCAGTTCTAGTAATAAATTGAACTTTTGAACATACAGGCATCAAAGTTTTTGAATGTTATTATACAAGCATAGTCAGACCCCATGTGGAATGAGTCAACCTGGTGTGGTCTCCTGAAAGGAAAATTATGTAAAGATGACTAAAAACAAATAGACGACAGCAACCAAACTGGTGCCAAGGCTCACTCATCTCATATGCACTTTAAAAAGATTGTAAATTGGAAACTATCCACATCATTATACGAAGGGCTCAAAGGTGATAAGAATAAAAGCATACTGTTCTAAATGCAACATATGACTGAATGAACAAGCTTTTGAACTAAGAAAAGCTAAAATATTAGAAAATAAGCTTTCAGCCATAAGGTAAAGGATTTGCAGAATTGTTTATTCCCAGTGTAATCAAGGCCAGAACAGTCAAGTCTTTTGTAAGGAATTTATAAGTTATAGTGTAAGACAATTTCTACAACTAAAGTTCATGCTATGGCTGGATTGGATCTAAATTTGAATGAATGTTCAGAAGAACAGCTAAAGCCAAAGGCCGATAAAGAATCCTCGCACAATTTAAGTGTACTTATGATTGTTCGTAACTGTGACAAAAAATCAGTAAAACCAATGAAAACCTCACTAAACCTCCCCTAGCAAGTAATATCTATCTTAATATTCCTTAATCTTAGTTGAAATACATCAGACAGCCATAATTGAACACTGTATCAACTGTCCATAAAGGTAAAAAGACGTGACACATGAAATAGCTATTAGCGTCAACGCCTAATCTCCCCATAAGCAGCCATTCCACTGTCATCAGCAACAACCAATATGAATGTTAATATATTTATACTACAAATCGCACCTTCTACGGAAGATTAGGGAAGATTTTCCTAAGTTCTGTTAATTTTTCATAGCCTTTCACATTCAAAAACCCCATATTTTCCTTGATCTTCATAACTTACACCAATGTCACTTATCTTAATACTGAAAAACAAATTACAGTGCCCTAAATCATGCTCCACTATTCTTATTAACTTCACAAACACAAGATTCAAATTACAACATAAAATCACTCAACATCCTAAGCTAATGGTTCTACGCACAGTACCCATCTTTGCATGATAAATTCGTGGACAAACGGTTAGTTTTAAATGCAGATAAACTGAAAAAATTGTGGTACATGACATTCTGGGGCACCACAAACACAATTTCTAGATTGGAGGAAACAAGTCAACAGTCTCTTTTAACTTTGTACTAAAGAACATGATTTAGAATAGAGACATAAGCTAGAGCATAAGTTTTTATGCAATGATTATTCTGTCAACCAGTTGGCACTGATGGGCTAAATGGTGTTTTCATGATTAACTCATTTTCTACACTGTTACTTGGTCTAAAGACTTTTCCCATCAGTTGGCACTGATGGGCTAAATGGTGTTTTCATGATTAACTCATTTTCTACATCATTACTTGGTCTAAAGACTTTTCCCATCAAAGATAATTTGGGCAAATATTGCCATTTATGCAAATATCAATTCTGATGAACAAAAGGTTAATCTTAATTGCACTTAATCAACTGTGTTCACAGGAAAACTCGTACAAGGAAAGTTTTAGGTTAGGTTTAAAGTCAAACCACTCAACATATTCTAACCTCTAATCACATGGCTAGACCCCAAATACCCTATCCCAAGCTTACCTCTACATAAACCTGAGGTGGTTCATGAGAAATAAACTGGCACATGAGAATATAAAAAATTCAAAATCTTGTAAAAGCAAAATTCATTCGATTCATTAGCGCTGGCTAGTTGACAAAATAACCACCCCGTATTTCCTAATCTATCAAAACAGATACGCTGTGATAAGAAAATGTTTGAAGATCAAAGACAATGGGGTAATAAGCATAAATGTAGGTAATACACTCGAGAAAACAAACTATGAAAACTTCACCCAACCTCCCCTCACAGGCATGATTTATTGCAAAAATATACCAGCAAGAGTGTGGTGTGCTGCTACAGACTACATGAAAAGGCTGATTTTTGGGCAGTGCTTCCAATAGCTGCTCATTGTGTTTTCTATCTGTTTACAATATTGGAAGCTTGGCATGAGTCACACTGAAACATTAGAGTCAGGTATATTTCAACTAGAGCACTGGAAATTACGATAATCCTTAGCTGCAGAGGACACTTAGATGAGATTTTCATGAGTTCTGTTAATATATTTCTCGTACTTTCACGTAACTTCACATCTTATTTGATGTTCATGCCCCTTCCCACTATCACCTATTACTGTAAAATATAAAAAATTAATCCTTTAATTTACTAGCTTAGCTGCTCATCAAAACTAGATGTACATCAATTAATTTTGCAATGGTAGTGCTGGATGTTGCCAGACTAACTGCTCAAGATTACACCACGTGAAGAATTACGTTTGGTGTAGCTATCATCGTCAATTTACAAACGAGTTTGCAGTCTCGTCAAAGAGTTTTTCACTTCAAGGGAGTCTATCCTTTTCTTGCTACTGTGTAGAACAGCCCCTCCCACACAGGGGTCCTAAAGTTGTATCATAATAGTAATGGTAATACTGTTCTGTACAGAGATTAGAAAATAAAATGAAAATTATGCAGCATGACTTGAAGCATCATATATCATTTTACAATAATATGGTAACACGGGTTACAAAAATAAATATGGGAAAAATCAACATAAGTATGGCTGAAACATATGTAACAAATCAAAAGAACCTAACTAGCAGTACAGAATCATCTTAACTTTTAATATTCTGGTCGAAATAAACCAAACACACCCATGATTAAGCATTAACTCAACAGCTGATGAATGTCAGCACACACAATCATATCAAAAAGCTATTCACACCCATGCCCAACTTCACATGAAGCCATTCCATGCTGTACCCAACCACAGCCTACATGAACATTTTGCATATTTCTATTACTGGCCTCAGCTGCTGGGGGTAGTTAAATGAGGTATTCATTAGTTCTGTTTATCTTTACAAGCATTCAATCGACATTAGCATTATTCAACCCTACATATTCCCTGATATTCAAAAAAGCACCAATACTGCCTTCTCTCATATTACAGAATACAAAAGATCTCTCAATCTTGCTCTGAAGCTTTTATTCTGTTCTCTTAACAATACAGTACCAATGCAGAACAAAAATCACTCAATACACAAAGTAGGGTTACGGTGAACAGCCAAACTGGTAATTTACGTGTAATGTTCCAAATCATACTCCTTAAGTCTAGATAGCTTCTACCAAGCACAGCGGTTACTGATGTGTATTTACTCCATATCCTTATGTTATTACTTTGGTACTAAGCCCAAGAACTTCGCATTTCTCAAAATGGTTCCAATCACACCACCAAAATATATCTCGGTACGCTCCATACAATATATAACCACCAAAATGTTTAACACCAATGTTGAAAGACACGTAATCTTTCCTCTCTACATCCTCACTTCCCATTTACGATACAGGGAAGCAATCTTTTTATTAGTTTACAACATTTGACCACATCAAAGGCACATAACTGTAAGGTATGGAGTTCCATATGTACCAATGAGGTAACCCTGCCTTATGCCTCTCACAGGCTGGGAGGAGATATTGTTGAAGATGTTAAGTCTCCTTCTACTATAATACTTACAATTATATTAACACCACAGAAAAAAAAGCAAAACATATAAAGCAAAGTCCCAGACTTTTTTCCCCACAGGAACGATATTCTTACATAAGGAACACACGGAAACAGTACACCATGGCTGGAAGGGACCCCCTGGCGTACTCTGGGGTGTGATGAATTGCAGCCAATGAGAGTTTTGGCAGGACTAGGAAATACGTCATGCCACAGAGGAGAGTACGGGCACCGACAGTGCATGACCTGCCCCCATCCGTACCCCAGGCTGTCTGCCACACTCTGCTGCCCTAATCTATTCCTATAGGGGGTAATATCATTGACAGAGGAGACCTGTTCCTGCCTAAATAACAAATACGTAAACTTCTCTTGACACAGCAGGTTCTCCGCCACTACCATGCATATCCGGTATTTGATGTAATTGAGGGCTCTACTATAGTAATGATCATTCCCAGCTCCGTCCTTCAGCTACTGTGGGGCAAAATTGCTGTCTGCTGCATACCTTGATTATTCTTCGAGGTAATCCCGCAGCCATTTTTGTGAAATATTTCACGTATAACGCCGCCGCGGCGAGGCAAGTCCCAGCTCAGTTATGTTCCAGTAACGACATTTTTATCGTCTGTTTCACATCACTGGTAATTACACCTTCATAAAATCTTCAGTAATACAAACATCCCTCAAAAGGGTTGTCTAATAGTTGCAGTCTCTTTCCATCGCGTGAAAAAAAATGTAATATCATTGAGCTGTTTTAGAAGATTTAAATACTCTTCCGCATCTTTCCCCTCCTAAGCAATAGCGGGACTTTCGAAATTTAAAACGAAAAATGGTCTAACAATGAATTAAAATGTTATGATTCACCTACGAAACAGTTCACCCTCTTAGGCACTAAATATAATACGTTTACGAATTTGGTAGAGCCATACGCAATATTTTTTCATTACGTAACGAGATGCTTTCTAAAGTCCGGAATTAAGATGATAACATTCTAGAATGATGCAGACAAACCGTGAGGCAAAAAGTATATAGAGTATATGTGTCTTTTTGTATCCATAATGCAGCTGTATTAATCAACAATCTGTTCAACTATAAACGTGTATTTTGAGAAGTGCTACGGGTTGTACAGGGCCTCTCTCTCTCTCTCTCTCTCTCTCTCTCCAGCTCTGGTAACTTTATGGTCAAAAGTATAAGTAGTGTTGCTTTCGGTAATGTATGAAGATATTGGAATTCCTTGGAGGATTGAAACATTTGATGATTGCTGTAAGCTTTGCATTTTCTTTTGATAGAATACATTTAACCCTAAAACACTATCCTTAGGTCTGTCAGACCCGATGCTTCTCGAAGCTCATTTGTTGTCGGGATTCCCTACTGTGTACGATCATGTTGGGTTCCTCTACCTTCAGTTCTTGTTCAGACATCGTTGAGGGCGAGGTCATCGCTCTGTGCTCTTAATCATTCCTCATCTTTTATTGTGTTTTGGATCCGAGAGACACGTGGCTAGTGATAGTGTTGGGGATAGATAACCTATAGTTGGTAAGTGGCCCACAGACCATGGTAATACAAGAAGCTTTTCGTTTGTCAGCAGGAATCCTGTGTTTGGGAGAATGAATACCTATTATATTAAGTCCTGATGATGAATAGTGATTGTCTTATATTGAGAAGAGTAATCAACTTTTGTATATATCATTTTTCAAAGGTTTTCCTGGTTTTTTGAATTACAATCACTACTTCCATTTATGTTTTCTACATATTTATTTCTTGATAGGGTAGAGTTAAGCTTAAAGTTGTTTTACATTTTTCAGTCAGTTGCAATTGGAACTTTTTTTCTCCCCCCACGGAGTCTGTTGGACCCAGCAGGGGTCGTGAGATGTTCCCAGCACGTGACGGGAATGTTCTCGGGTTAAAGACGTTCTTTCCAAAATCAAAACCAAACGTCTTACGTTATGTAGAGTTTCGTCTGTCCTCGTGGCAGTGTTTGGTGAGCTGCTGTATAATGCACTCAGGTTGGCCCCTCGAGTCACAAACTTCGCGTTCATTGATTTTGCACATCAGAAAATATATATATGTCATTGTTACACGTAAGAGAATAATTAGGAAAATATGTGGCATTGTTACGTGTAAGAGAATATATATGACATATGTCACCCATACGAAAATATATGTGACATTGTTATCTTTAAGAAACTATATGACATTGTAATTCCTGTTGTAGATTATAGTGGACACTTGTGATGTAGAGTAGATTACTTGATCGTGTGAGTAGCTACGTACCAGTACCCACGATGAGATCTTGCCATAACAACTGAGGTAGCGCTACCCCACACACACACCTTGCGTGAGCAGCAAGACCCTTCCTCTCAGCAGCCACCGGCGTTACATATTACCGCCACTATCCTGGGTTCATCTGGGTCTGATTTTAACCACACATCAAGGCTTCTTTTATGTTTTTCTTTGTCATAGTGCTGGACATGTCTCTCGTTTCTCTTGGCAGTATATTGAACAGTCGCGGCGTCTTACGGCTAGGCTGTCATGTATTTGTGACTGATTTATTTTCAGTATGTTCCACGGTCTTCCAGAAGATTTGATAACATCTTTGTCTTCCTGGTCGAGACGATTTCAGGTTTGGTACATTTTTACTCTCATTGTGTTGTCGTGTCATGTGATTATCACACAAATTCCTCTACAGAGCTGCAGTTCTTACAGCCTTTCACTGGTGGTTGATGTTCCTCTAATTGATTACTTCAACTTGTTTGCCATTTGTTCATTGTATATACTTCTTATGGATATTTTACACTTCCTCCTTCGTTTATCGTCATTTTAAACGTATCTTATTTTCTCTTGTCATCTTACTGACACCGTCGTCTTCCTTCACTTTTAAAACTCTCGACTTGCCAGACTCTTGCCTTTCGACCCTACCTGAGGGAGCTTATGAGGTGAATCCATTCGTGCTCCGTCTCTCTGCTTCTTACCCTCCCTCAGTAGGACAACAAACAGTTCGTTAATAATCTAGAAGAAGTACGATGTCTTGATGGCGCTTCTCTCACTCATGTTTGCTGAAGGTGGAGAAGATTTTTTGTTTGTTTTTCAGGATCTTGAAAGGTTGTGGTCTTGCATGAGTTTTGGACATTTTTTTACTCATAAAGTTAAGAGTTTTGTACTTTTTGAGGGTGGTAATTCGACCCTGTTCTTGGGGTAAGGTTATGTATTACCTCTTTTGCTTCGTTTATCTGTATATTTGGTGTGGGCGTCCGGGCCTGTGGGCAGACTACCAAGTGAGCTTGAGGATATGTTGGTGTGGGAGCGTGTGCGAATATATTTGGCAATGTGTGTACAGTTATGTGGAAGTGTGTGGGAATATTCTTTGCTATGTGTGTACAGTTATAAGGAAGTGTGTGGGAATATACTTGACCGTGTGTGTACAGTTATGTGGGGCTGTGTGGGAATATACTTTGCTATGTGTGTACAGTTATAAGGAAGTGT
>JAUUDY010113167.1:0-14035 GCA_032361765.1 Panulirus inflatus
TTTTTTTTTTTTTTTTTTTTTTTTTTTTTTTTTTTTTTAGTGCCTGTACCTTCCTTCCTCTTGACCTCCTGAAGCTTTTTCATGTACACTTCCCAATCATTTACAGTCCTGTCTAGCAGATAGCATCAATACATTTTTCTTTTCTTTTTCACTAGTAATTTGACTTTTTTTCCTAAAGGAAAATTTTCACCCATTCCATTTCACCGCAAGTAACTACGTTGCATTTTAGGCAATGTAAGTGTTCATTGGAACATTTTCGAGATAAAGTTAGTGGTCACGTTGAACAACTTTTATTGAAAATGATTCTAAGGGTGATTGAAGATGTCCAGTTCAATTATGGGGTAATATTTTTGCATAGCATGGCAGACATTTTAGAATCACTTTGTTGATCTTTATCATTTGTCTGTGGTTGGAAGTCACTTTGACTTTCAATTTTACCTCTGGTACAGCTTGAAGACTCTAAATCAGATATAAAATCATGAATCGTTTCTCAGGATCTAAAGACTTCATTGACATAAGATCCATATTCCAAGTTTAGATTTTGCTTGAGTTATACCTCTTGTAAAATGGTTTAACTTTTAATGTACCCTACCTCATAGTTTAAACAGAATAACACTTTTTGCCATGAAACTTTGTATAGTTGTTCCCAGCATATAGAGAATTCATTGAGTTAACACCCGTAAATCTAATTTGACTTTTGCGTCACTTATAAGAACTGTTATTTTGTATTCTCCAAAGAGTATTTACACCTGTTCTCATTTCATTGTCAATAATTCTGCTGCTCTGCAGGCAACACAAATATTCCATGGAATGCCTTGCAGGTCCTTGTCTTGTTTTATATATTTACAAATGTATATAGACATCTGTCCTACCAGATCATAGCAATAATGTCAACCGTGTTTTTCCGAAAATTTTTCATGTTTGTGCTTATTTTACATGATATCATTTTTACTGTACTTTAAGCTTTAGCCCATTCAAAATTAAAAGGAAACACTTCATTTATCACTTGTACAATTATTGTATCACCAGCATAGCATGGTGAAGTCTTTGGGATCAGTTATCCATTGTTGTTTTTTGTCCATTTGTGGTTCATCCTGTCAGAATTCTCACCATAAGCCTCAAAATAAACTTGATTATGAAAATTCTAGATTATATAGTTATTTAACTTTATATGATTGTTTCCCAGCATCTTAAGAAAAGATTGGCATAAGGCTTGTAACTCTTGTTTGTGTTTTGCTTGAATTGAGCCGCTTATGAAAAGATTTAACTTGGAATTTAACCTATAGCTTAACCTTGGTGATATCTCATAAAGTATTGATCAGATATATATTAATCTCAATGGAGTCATTTTTATCATCCTGATGATTTAATGGCATAAGACTCATAAATCTAATTTGGATTTTTCTTGAATTATGTTTGATATAAAAAGGTTTAATTGGGAACAACAGTAGCAAAGTAATGACATCAGGGGGTTTAGTCTTAAGCTGGCCAGTGTTAAATCAGGAGGGTTACTTTATTTTGGTAAACCTCAGCATTCATAGATATTGTAGGTTAGGATGGGTATCATTAAAGGGCCAGACAAAAAACCCTATATGTCTTAGGGGTTTAGAGGGGTCTAAGTAAACCACTCAAAAACCATATTCTGAACAACCCTACTTATATTTTCGATTTTATTGATTTTTATTCATGGTCATATGTATCTAGATATGTGTACGGTATTATTTTTATAGATTTTGGTGTTACGCAGATGACAGCTGTACCAAATGCTATATATTTCCTCTCTCTGTTTAGGTATCTATGCTAATCTTCCTTGTATTCATCCATACTATATCTGTAAGTAAGGTGACTTTGACTAGGACTAACAATTTACATTGTAGGGATGTTCTGTTTGGTGTTTGTTTATTGACATTTGATGTTTTCAGTCTAACATTGCTAAACCTTAAGTTTCTTTTTTGTTTGTTTGTTTTAGGGATTGAGCATGATTAATCAACTTATAAATGCCATTATTTTCCCATTAGACTTGTCTTGTTCTCACTTTTTTGATATAACAAATAGTGTGTTTAGAAACTGTAATATCTTTAGATGCTACTAGTTGTCCCAGAAAGGCAGGTGAATTAAGGACCACAGGAAAAGTGTGGAGATTTACACCAAAGACTGGACCTCAGGGTACCAGTATTTCTCAACTTCTCTATATCAGTCTAGCAGTATATTTGCATATATCTTCATCTCCCTTTTGGATAATATTTATGCTGAGAAGCTTGTGTTTCTTTCTGTGTGTTGGTCTGCCTTTTTAATCTGTCTCTCCATCTAGCTTCACCCCATTATTTGCTGTTTATTATCTGATTTCACCAGTTGTCCAGTTATTTATGATTTAGTGGAAGTGTACTTGTATGTTATGGTAAGACTTCTTATGGTGTAAAACTTCGACTTGCAGTAGAAGGAAAGTATATTCTCATACCTGTCAGTACCCTGAGGAACACTATAAAAGGTTTTCCATTTACTCAATGTATAGTATGTATGCACTGCAAATTGTTGGTGCTTAAAGCACCATTCAAGTTGCTTCAGAGAATGAATGTTAAGGATGTTGTGAGTTTGATAAATCCTTTTTGCATCTTG
Source organism: Panulirus inflatus (assembly GCA_032361765.1). Lineage (NCBI taxonomy): Eukaryota > Metazoa > Arthropoda > Malacostraca > Decapoda > Palinuridae > Panulirus > Panulirus inflatus. Next base: position 2,617 of record JAUUDY010113167.1, read on the forward strand.
TTCCTTTACTATTGGTTGGCGAGGTAGTTTATGGAAAATGATATCTCTTCAGGAAAGTTCACTGTAAAAATAGTAATTTGTCTTTGTTTTGGAAGGTTGGCAGGAGTGTATTTGTCAGAGCATAATTAGATGTAGTGTTACATGTGATCAAGGAACTTGTTGTACAATTAGATAAAGAACATTACTTTCATGTCCATAAAGGATGTAGTAGTAATACTGGTATGACTTACAAAGTGGAGTGAGACATTAGGTTTTACCAGTCGGTATTAACCAGATTCTAATTGGAAAATTAAAGGAAAAAGGTTTTGATTATGGCCTGAAGTTTTGTTTTTTGGGGCTTTTGAATTAAGGAATGTCATTGAATGTGTACAACAGTAGGTTGCTAAAAGTGTTGCACAGCTTTTCAGCGTCCTAGTATCTTCACCTCTTTTGGATAACACTTGATATACCCATAATCCTTGTAGGACTTTCCCTCAAAGTTATTCATTGGACATACTGGAGAGATACAGTACTTCAGTTTGATTTTGTTAAGGAAATGATGTTTCAGTGGGAATTATAATCTATCTTTTTTTCAGTGGTCTTCATGGTTGCTGCTTGTAAACACTCATTGTAATAGTAAATAAAGAGAATGTTGTTATTAATCCAAGTTATTTAGTCAAGAAATAAAGAACATAGCAATTAAAGGATGATATTATATTGCATCTTCCCACTCGCATGCTCACCAGGCTATCCTACTCTGATACGACCTGCCATGACCTTGCCAAAGAACCTCACTAACAAGAGTCTGTCAAACAAGGCCAACGAGGCAGTCCTAGGTGACTAGTCCAGTAACTTGGTCAGAAGCCTGCTAGGCTCGGCCAGTGCTCGTTTCAAAATGCATGTCAGTACTTTGCTGTGATAGTGTAAATAATTTTAGATGTGTGGCACGAACACCATTAACTGTATATGTAGAGAATTCACAAACTTATTAACCTTTCTAATTATTAATTTGGAGATTCATACCCTGCCAAGTTTCTGAAACTGCCAAAAGAAATATTAAAAAGTGCTGTTGATTGTCCTGTAAGGGAAAGTGCAAGGTGTTTTTGTCTTCATAGATAAGTTACTTCAAGTTAGGGGAAAGTACTTGATAATGCAAGTTTCAAACTCAAAACCTGTACCATGTTCCTAGAGTATACCTGGCCCTTACTTCCACTTAACAACCATGTTTGAAATGTAATGAAACATTAAATACTCTTAGTTTACATTTCTTGCAGTAGTCTTTTGTATTTCTCATCTGATGGTTTTGATATGTGCCATTGATGAATCAAAGAAATTCATTCTCCTTTATGCTTGACTCTGAATCCATTATTTCACTACATAGCACCTCAGGATTGCCACTAGAAGTTAAATGAATGCACACATGTTGAAATTTCTGCAACAGAATGAAAATATGTTGGTTTGCTAAATTTTTACTTACCCTTTGGTAATGAGAGTAAATTTAAAGCTTGACTTATAAGTCACTACAGATAAGTTTATGGAAACCCTCAGAATGCATATAGAAAACTAAGATGTGCATGCAAATAACAAGGAGGGTACAATAATGTGATTGTCACCAGCTTTATTTTCACAAAATTAAGTGATTTATTTTGGTTGACAGCACCTCATGCATTTCCACCCTTAGGGTCATTTTTTTAGAGTTAGCGTTGCTTCATTCCTTTTATATGATGTGTCAGAATATTGAAAATTTAGATTACAAATATATACGCTTAGATAAAACTTTAGACTGTCTAGCAAAAGTTGTGTTAGAATTTAGTAATTTGAAATATGTAGATACTACTGCATGGTAATTTGACATGAATAGATTAAGTATATGGTCCATAATGAAAAGATGTTGCAGTCTGCATGTTTATTCATTCCTGTTTGCCATTATCATAACTGTTTTCTGAATATATATCGCCCTTCATTTTAATTTCTTTATAGTTTTATTGACATAATATAGATGCAGATAATTGAAGGCAACTTAGCACTCTGAAATATTTTATTTATGGGTTTGCCACTGCAAATATAGGGTGGAAACTTCATATTCATTGTGAATTTAAAGTAAATGTAAGGATGTTTTAGACTGGCTTTGTGACGTGCTTGAGAGGAATTATGATGCTAATAATTTGATATCCAAAATTTTTTTACCATGAATTTGTCCCAAGTAAATGTCCTGGTTCTCAGATGTCATCCTTGCTCTGGTGAAGGATCCAATATTCATAGTGAATTAACCCTTTTGTAATACAGTTGATATTTTCAGCCTTTCCCCTGTGTGCAAAGCATTTTTTCATAATGAAAAGATCCATGAAAAAATATTAGACATTTCGTTTTTCTTATGAACCAAGACTTAACCATCCTTAGTTTGGGAAAAACATTCTCTACTGGATTGGTTAACCCTTAGCTTGCAAAAAAAGTTTTGACTTTTATTTCTTGCTTTCAAGCAAGAATACAGGAACAACATTTTAGGGCCCATTATTAATTAATGGTGGAGATCAATTATTGGTAGAAGGAAAAATATCCAGATCAGGAACTGCATAATTATAGCAAATCACAAGGATAGCAATATAGATTTGTCAGGAGCACAGGGTAGGTAGTAGTTTGTAGGTAACCAACAACCAGGGAGGCATAATACCATTATTAACCCCCCTGGGTATCGGGAGGGTTTATGACAGCTGCATAGTGAGCCAGCACTTCTGTGGTTGTCAAGTTGTGCTCTGACCCTGGTAGCTGTCTTTTCTGTTTGTCTTACCCACACATGGACTATTGGCATTATGTCCACAAGCATACAGTTTCTCTGTCACACATAACACTTTACAACACTTAACTCACACAACTCATTTTTCATAACTCAGATTTTCCTGTGGTGAACATTTGTGCTAGCCCTACTTTTTGGCAAACTGGTAGGAGCAATAGATAGAATTAGTAGGTAGAAACATCTCAGTAGGAGCATCAGATAGAAGCAGTAATAAGTAGAAGTAGTAGATAGGAACATTAGGAGAAACAATAATAGGTAGAAGTAGTAGATAGGAACATTAGGGGGGAGCATTAGGTAGTAGTAGGTTCATTAGGTAGAAGTAGTTCGTAGGAAAATTAGAATTAGGTAGGAACTTCTGCAGACGCTGTACTAGAATTGCTCTCTGCCAGTTACCTCTCAAGGGTGAGGCACTGAAGGTTAAGAAGCTACACTGGAGTTAACTAGTTGTGGCGACCCTATTGCTGTGGCCACCCCCTTGGGGAAGTTTCAGGAGGGAACAGGCATCAGAGATATAGTTAGATAGATAGTACAGGGTAACTGAGGTGGTAAATCATGTCATTTGAAATGGTAGACTATGCCATGCAGTCAGATATATGATATTCTCTCCATAAGTAAGCATGTAATAGGATTCATTAGATAGATAAGACCTGACACATGAAAGCCTTTTTTCAAACTAGAATCATCAGATTTTTTTTTTCTCTGGAGACTGTATTTTCTCTATCCTTGCTATCCTATATTGTACTACTCTGGTATTAGAGTAGACTCATTTGTTTTGTGAGTTTGTCTCCACCACTCCAATTCTTATATGAATTTTGATCTCCAACTTCCTTTCCATTTGCCAACAGGTCATCTCCATTTGTACTTGTTGCTATTTTGTTCCAGCATCCCTTAGTTAGACTTTTGTGTTATGGGGAGAGAGTATTGCACTCATGTTACCCGACATATATGTGTGTGAGTGGTATTACCTATTTGGAGTGTATGGGGAGGGATTATTACTCATTATGTCCTCATTTATTGAGCATTCTCATTCATAATACTTTTTAAATTTCTCAATGTTGTCTGCATTAGTCATATGTGTCATTCATATTCTGTAAAAGTACATATTAACATCTTTTCTGATGAGATTTTTGCTTAGATTTATGTTATGTCCTGTAGTTGTTCTATCCTTTCATATCTCAAAGAACTGTTCACTGCGTCCGTCATCAATCTTCATTTTTGTGTGTGTGAGTTTCTTGTTTTTCTGTCTGTTTATATGCTTCTTTACTTGTCTACCTATTTCTCAAAGAAGCTTTCTGCCTGCCACTGTACATGTATGTTTGCCAGACTCCATGTGTGTGTGTGTGATTCATAATGAGGAATTGCTAAGTTTTGTTGTATATATTCATATATAAATAACTTTTTTTTATGCCTTTTTTTTCCTTTCCTGCCTTTGTGAGGTAGCATAAGAAACTGAGCCCTAAGTTTGGTAAATCTCTTTCTCTTCCTCCTCCAGTTTTTAGAATGTAATAATACAGCCTCCCTCCCTCCCATTGTAGGTGCTCTCTGCGCCATGCAGGAAATTGTGGATAGTATTTTTTCTTCCATGTCTCCATATCTAATTTACTGCTTATTCATTCAATATTATTAATGGATTTGTGTAAAAGTATTTTAACTCTTATTTGAATTATAGTTTCTTCAGCTATTCAACACTATCAGGCAAGGTGTATGAATGTAAAAAATGCTTCATATTAAGCTTTTTAAAAGTAATCCACTTTTTGTTTGAAAATTTAATCAGGTTATTTTTGTTATTTTATCATGTGAAGTCTTGAAAATACTTGACCTTCCGTGGTTATCTGTACATAATATCATTGGCATGTGTACCATTTAATGCATTTAATCTAAATGCAGTGTAATTAGCTGTGTAATTTTGCATGTAAACAATGACAAATTGCTGACTTTGTATCATTGTAGAATCACTAGTGAAAAAAGATTTGTATCTATGTCTTATCTTTGTCTGTAGATATTGTTGTACCCAGAGCTAGACTTGTTGCCATGGCCAATTAACTACTGAAAGATAGCAATTTGTGGTCAATATTAATTTTTCACTGTATTGGAATGAGTAGGTAACGTAAGTAAAATTTTCATTTACTTTGGTTCTGTTTTCAATAGTTTTGTTTGCATTATTGTGAAATCTTTAAAGCCTGAAAGTTCTTTTGTCATGTGTCACTCCTTCTTGAATATCTTTTTTGGAATGTTTTAAGATATCAAGAAGAATGATGAAGGCTCATTCTCTACCCTTGAATATGAACAAGAAAATTTCATGATGAACATTCCACCTATAGATATTTATTTTCATTAAAATCCTCCCTTATTTCACAGTGCAGAGTTAATTACTGAAGAATACCTGTATATAAATTACTCATACTTTTTGCATTTGGTGCTGTTTGCAAAGCTACACAAGTGCAGTGTGAAGTTAGTATGACTAAATGGAAGAAATACAACTATAGTATTTAGTGGGAATGGCACAGCTAGTAACACGTTGTTCCAAACTCTGTGTAATTAATATTAGATTGATTGATTAGTGATTCTGCAATGATCATTAGTATCTCAACATTTCATGTAAAGAATTCTACATATTTTAGTGCATCAAATGTAGAATAGTACATGTAATACTTATCAGTTGGTTGGTAAGTAGCTGTTTATATGAATAGTTAATTTTTTATAGGCCTGTCTTATTAGATTTTTCAGTATTCAGTTTTAATCAAAGCTGACCCATCTTTGCTAGAAAATAAGTAAATTAGGTAAGAAAATTTGTCTTATGATTTTTCTTTGCAAAATAACCCATTTCAACTTAGATAAACATGTAGTATAAAAGTAGTATAAGAATATTAACTAACCACACGATTTTCATGACGTACACAAAGATTTAGAGTTTCGAAGTGTTTGATAGTTGTCTGGCTGCTTATGATCTATATAGTCTTTAGGAATAAATGGAATGATTTTCACAAATTGAAGGCAGTTATTCAGTTAAAATGACTATTAATCTTGAAGGACATGTTTGCTCTGTAATCACATAGTTCACAATGGTTTGCACCATGATACCTATGATTTTGTGATCAAGGCTGTAGATTCTTATGCAGTTGCTGAACAAACAAATGTCACTTAATGATTTTTTCCATAAATTACTGAGCCTGGCATTATGGCCTAAAAACTCAAAATCACCCAACAGTAGTTTATCTCGAACTTCCCACTTTAGAGAAAATTAAAATGAAACAAAGTAAAGAACAGAAAGATATCAGTGAATTCCTTCAGTTTTGATATACTGTACTGAAAATAAAATGTAAGCAAAATTATATGTAAGAAATCATGCTTTCAAAGTAAATGTTGTACCACAGATGTCATTAATTAAATTACCAAAAGATAAGAGCTTAAATGGGATATTTATCCCTTATAGTTTCACCACTCATCGAGTGTGAGTTTGTGTACAGTTATTCTTTAGGACAGCCAGAATAAACCTATTGGGACTTTTCACTTAAGAGTAACAGTATCAAGACTGATAAATGTGACCTTTAATAGTGATTGGAAAGATTACTGCTAAAATTGACATTATACTTATAGTTTCTTGAATTATGTGGCTTCCAAGTTCTCTGTAGTAAATACAAAGATTTGATATGTGCACATGAATGGAAGCTTGCTTATCTTGCTAAAATACAATCTCAGCTAGTTGCTAATCTTATCATTTCTTCCATTCATCTCTTATCCTCTTCACAACATATTAGCACCCCCCTCACCTGCTTCTTCTGGGGTTGTTAGTGAGCAGGAGTACAACAGTCGATCCTCTGGTGCTTCATCCCCTCCTTTGCCTCCTCCACCTACTAGTGATGCTGACATTCCTCCTGCAGTGCCTCCTCACTTCATGGAGAAAGGTATGTAGATATTAGTTTGAGTTACTGGTAATCTTTGTGATAAACCTTACTGTAGGCTTTCATTTAATATAGGGTCTTTTATACCTAATATAGTATATTTTACAACTAATGTAAATATGTTAATTGAGTAGTTGGTAGGATGAGAAACAGTTGACCATTTGCACAGCTGACATGATTCAACTGCAGAGAATTTACCTTTTTTAATATATGGACACATGGTTGTATAAATGTAATTGAATTGTGGCTTTCTTGGTAACATTTTAGTGGATGATACTCCAGCTCCTCATCGTGCTCCAGGACCCAACCCCCCTGCAGTTCCGCCACACTACATAGAGAAAGGTTAGCATTTAGCATTTCACTTTATTTGTCTTGGAAGTGTCTTGCCTTCGTTCCCTGATATGTAAAATTATTCAAGATGAAATTTCGTACCATATTGGTTCATATAACATTTGTGAGTTAACCATACTCTTTGTGTCTTACTCTGATATATAAGCTGAGCCTTATGTAGACTACCTAGTTTGTAGTGTTTCCCATGCCCATTTTCATCTATTTCATGGACACTGTTTTCCTTTTTATCAAATTTCCTCAGCTGCTTCACCTGCTTAGTAATTCTTTTTTTTCATGTAAATTTGATTTTGATTAACTACTACAAATAATTTCCTCATTTGTCACACATCTTTCTTAATTCATCAGGATCATCAGAAATCATATCGGGTATTTAATTAGTTGTTCCAGACCAATAAAGAGGGAAAATAAAGGTGCCCTATCTCCAAACTGTTTTTTCAAAAAACTTCCACTCTTCCAAGTATTGTTTCCCTGTACACAATTTAGCATAGTGCTGCACTTTCCTTTGCTGTGCCCATTCTCAGCTGCCCCACACTACACATCTTGCTATTTTTCTATTAAACATTGAGATTCTACACTTCTTTTGCCTTAGGATCAGTGAACCAGTTGTGAGCCAGTTGCACTTAAAAAGGCAGCTTAGAAGACAAAATTTTTAAGCTGCTCCTATTATTATGACTGTCAGCAACTTTGGCAGACTCAGGAACACCTTATGAAGGTATTTGGTTGATATTTGGCACACACATCTATACTATACATAGATATATTCAGCTTCATATAGACTCGCATAACACATACATAATGCCAGCCATGACCTTAAGAAAAAGCTTGTAAAAGTAACTTGTTGGGGGCACAGACTTCATGGATATACTTTTTAGTTTAGATTTCTTTCATTTTCAGTGATTGCTGTGTATGATTACTCTGCTGACAAGGAAGATGAACTAACTTTCCAGGAAAATGCTGTCATCTACGTAATCAAGAAAAATGATGATGGATGGTGGGAGGGCGTCATGAATGGTGTGACAGGTCTTTTCCCTGGAAATTATGTTGAGCCACTAATGTGAGGTGAAAACCTATTCAACACCATGTGGGACACCTACCCTTTTGTAAAGTTGGAGTCTTGAGGGATTACACAGTATGCAACTAAGGATCTTTATCATGAGACTATCTGGGAGTGTATATAGTATAGAGCAGCCCATGAATTTGCTATTCCCTTAGATGACTCTTTCCTTGAAGACTGTGCAGAAGGCCACCACTTTTGTAAAAGTTAGTGGTGATGAGTTTTATAATCATTGGTGAGTGCTTAATGGGAATTTTTCTCACTTGAGAAATACAGTGGATTTTTGTGTTTATTGGCTTGTGAAATGCCTTTCTCCCTGAGAAATCGTGTAAACACATACATATTTAAAGTATAAGTCATAAGGGTTTTTACAGTGAACAGACAATGGCTTTTGCTTCTTATATGGGAATCATATGAACCACTTAGTTCAAGCCAAACACCTATTCCCTTGAAGGACCAGAAGACCCACACGTATGTAAAGTCAAGACCTGTGCAGTTGTGCAGTAATTAATGGAAATTTATAAAGATAAGAAAGTATTTTAGTTGAAATAGTGTTTAAACATTCTTTATCTTGTTTGTGTTATGTTGAAGGGCCTTACTTCATACCATGTTCATGTGTTTGTTTTTTCCTGATATTGTCAGTATTACTGATACTGTCCAAGATATGTGGTCTTCACTCTCATATTAGCCTTGTAAACTGAAAATTCTGTAATAATTCCCTGAAGCATGCAGAAAGATCATCTGAGAATCTTACAGTGCTATAGTTGCTTTATAATGCACACCTGGTTCCTCCTTAATGTTGGAGAAATGTTCCTGGAAATCAGAGCTTACTGGAATCACTGGATAGTGGATCACACATAACTGAATGATTCAGTGAGATAAAGGGAGTTTATATTCCTGAGAGAGATTTCTCACCAAAATTTTCACACAAAAATGAGAGTAAAATGTCTAGAAATGTATAGTACAGTTATGTTACATTATTTAACTTAGTATAGAAACAAGAAGAAAGCACAGAATATTGTATTTTAAGTTAATAAGTTATTCAGCACTACAGCATGAGGTAAGTGTGTGTTCCTAACTCTCAACCTACCTTCTCCCAGACCCATTTTTATCATTGTTCATGACACTGATAGGAGGCAAAGTCACATGCATTGCATGTAAATAAGTTTATTGTATGAAAACTACAAAAGTGAGAATAGCTTTCATCAGCTTGCTGGAGATCCTCCCCCATCTCTTACTAATAATTATATTACATTTGTGGTGAACAGAAAATGTAGTATTTAGCATAGAACTATTGTATGTAAAAGTAAAGGAGAGATATTTACAAATTAATACCTAGTGAAAGAAGCCAGCTGTCAGGGTATTTAGTGGTGGAGCAAAAGTAAGTGCTGATAACTCCATCACCACCCTCCTCCCCTTTCTGTCACACCTAATAACAATTTTATCACATTTGTGGGGAACAGTTATAATTCAGGATGTACTATACAAATACTGAATGTAAGATTAAAGAAGGGGAAAGATTTAAATAATAGCCTGTCAAAGAAGCCAGCCAAAACAGCATGTAGTGATGGAGCAGAAGTGAGCTGGAGGGACGGAGGATGAGGTTTTTACTCCTCTGCCTGCTTCTCATCTACCACTGGCCTTTTCCACCTCTTCTTCTGGTTCATTGTGGGATTGGCATTTTATTTGTTTTGGAATAAATTATCATTTTTGTTAACTGTAAATGTAGTGGATTCCTTATCAGTAAGAAAACAACTTTACCGTATACCCTTTATGCCATGATGGATGCTGCTACTTGCTAGTGAATGATCATTCAGGTCAGTGATTGCTTATCATTGATGCATGTGGTTTTCGAATCTTTTTACAATATTCTTATGAACACTGGGAAAGCAGATAACCAGATAGTGGGTCAATGGGTAATGACCAGGTGTATGCTGTCTATTGCTCTTCTTCCTAAGTAGTTTTATAGAGCAGAGTACTTTATAGTTGAAAACTGAAGATTCATGAATTTACCTACTAATCTTTACTAAGTATGGTCAGACTTGAATTATGTATTACGTATTTTAAGTTATATCTGTAAATTGTCTTTTGACCTACATAAGGAATAACTTATTCAACTGTACACTTTAGTGCTGAATACCTGTTGGCTGATATGTCATGGCTATTTGGTATTACCTGTTTTTTAAGATTTTATATGTCTTGTACTTCATGAGTAAATCAATTTCTTATGAGGTCATTTGTTCCTGAAAGTAATGGATTTCTTTTTTAGGGATTTGGGAATCATTGTACTGAATAGCAGAAGATTAGTAGTGGATATAAATGGAGAATTATCCCTGGAGATAAGGGAGAAAAAAACTGCCAGCGTATCTCCTGTGTGTTGTAGAAGGAGACAAAGCGGGACAGGACTGGAAGGCATGAAGTCTTCCTCCTCCTGTATTACTTTCCAAGAGAATGAACACAGGAAAATGCTAAATGAGGATCTTTTATCTTCGAAGGTTCATTCATCTGTTCTGGAAACTACCTCGCACTTGCGGGAAACTGCAATCATGTACGAAAGGAAGAATATTAGGAGATTGAAGGTTGCCTAAGAGAAGTAGATGAAGGGCTGGGAAAGCTTTTGTGAAAGGACACATTAATAGAATAATGGTGAAAGATGTAGAACATGTGATAGCTGAAGTAGTATAAGACTACAGGTGTCATAAGATTAGAAATCTTTTGAGGTGACATGAGAAGGTCATTATGAATTTATTGTTAATGATGTACCTTTTCACTGGTTAATAAGAGACTTGTATCTAACTTTCCTTTGTTGGCTTATAGTAAAGATTTTTTTTATTTATCTTTTTCAATCCAGTGTATTTTCTATCAGTACTGAGAAAATTGTTGATATTATATTTAATTTCAAGGGTTGATTGTATTCACTCTGTTAAGGTGCTGCTGATGGTGTCCTAGTCACTTCCCATTGTTAATAACAGTCCTGAATAATTGTGTATACAGTTGAAATAGTCTTAAGTCCTCACGAATGTGGAGAACAAAAATATCAAATGCCGAAGACAGAATGTTAGTAATATAACTCGTGTATAGATAACTTTTAGTTGATATAACTTTTGACGTTTATTAAATGGAATGTATTGATTAAGCAGTACAGTCTTGACTAATACTTGGAGAGGAAGATCTGTAAGATTTTTCATCTGAAAAGACTTTATCCTCTTAGGTCAAGTCTAGCATGAAAGTACTTGTGGAACATTCCACTTGAATTTTTGTTTCTAGATAATGTGTGTATGATATATATATATATTTTTTTTTTTCAAACTATTCGCCATTTCCCGCGTTAGCGAGGTA
>JAUUDY010113278.1:0-14034 GCA_032361765.1 Panulirus inflatus
GATGTAACAACCTACAATTAAAGCAGGATAACACCTACCTGCTAGTTGGGATCGCAGATCAAACAGTATGATGATGATGATGATGATGATGATGATGATGATGATCATGATGATCATGATGTTTGGGTGTCTGCAAGGAGTGGACAGAAGACAAACAAGTAAGTGTAAAGTGTATTCAGTGTAAAAATTGCAATCTGGGAATGAGAGATCTTATGATATGCTGGAATGAGGGATCTTGTGATATGCTGAATCACCAGCATTCATAGTGCTAAAGAAGAAGGGGGTATCAAGAAAGCAGTCACAAAAAGGGTAACTCATATATGTCTGAAGAGTGTAGTTTAATATAGGTGTATGTTTGGTGGGGGTAGGGTTTAAGAGTTGGTTGGGAGAGTGGTAGCCTGGCAATTATCATGCCACTTCAGTGTGTATAAGTTCTGAAAATGTTGTATTTGTTGGAGAAAGGGGGTATCTGAGATTATAAGTTATCAAGGTGTGAAGCAGGGTAAGGTTTTTCATCTCTTGTTTGGGTTGGTCATGATTATAGAGTGGTACTGATGAGAGGGATCTTGTGCTGTTGCAAAGAATGTGAGTGATCAACATATTTAAATGAGAAAGCATTAGAAGGATTTTTGTTTCAATGTGCTGTTGATGTATGCTTGCTGTTGCTGAGCAGCCAGTGATCATTCTGAGTGCCCTGTTATGGTTACTTGCAGCTTTGTCATATATGCATTTGAAAGGCTGGATAAGAGACAGGTGAGGCATAATCTAAAGAGAAGCGGATGAGGAGTTTGTTTAGTTTCTAAAGGGTTCATTTTCCTGCCCAGTAAGTATTTTGAGGGTGTTTAATTTTGTTTATGGCCTTTATGCTGAAAAATGTAAAAGGGGAGTGAACGTTGTTTGAGTGTCTTGTGTGATGTCTAGTATGGTTGGAATCATGGCGAATGGAAGCGGTTGACTATTTAATTTAAGGCTGTAGGAGGGTGCATTTTAGACTCATGTTTGTCTGGGGTTTAAGAAAGATACTGTAATTCTGTGAGGATGTTGACATTCTATTTTGAGAGCTAGATTTCCAACTGCATTGTGTAGCACTGCATGTTTGCTGTTGCTTGAGGAATGTTATAGTACTGTGATATGATTATGAAGTTACCTGCATATAAGAAAACTTTAAGACTGTGGTTGACTTGAGGTGATGGCAAATCATGTCGAGAGAGACTCATGAAGGCTAGAGAAAACTGCTCCCTAGGAACTCCACTTCTGAGCCAGAGAATTATGGATGTGAAACTTTCTTTTGCACCTTCATGAGGTAGTATATGGAAAAAATAACTATGCCTTCTAAGAAAACTATTTACTTGGCTTCTTATGTTCCATCAAAATGTGACAATACAGGAGGGAAGATTCTCCAGCTACTACCCCCACTCACCTGATTTCGACAAGATACAAGGTACCTTTCTTCTTCCTTTCAGTCTTGTTTGCCACTTCCCACACTAGCCAAGAAGTGACAGGAACAGATGAAAAAAGGCCTCATTAGCTCATATCCATTCTCAAGGTATCATGTGTAATGCACTAAAACCACAGTCCTCTATCCACAACCAGGCCCCACTGACCTTTCCATGGTTTCCTCCAGTTGCTTTATATGCTCTGGTTCAATCCACTGACAGTACATCAGCCTTTATATACCACATCACTCTAATTTACTCTACCCTGTGCATGCCCTTCACCCTCCACCCAAGGCACTTCAAATATTTTTCACTCCATCCTTCCAACTCCAATTTGGTCTTCCTTTTCCTTGTCCCCTCCATCTCTAACATATATCCTCTTGGTCAATTTCTGTTTTCCAGCATTTTCTGTGGCTTGGCAATGGCCAGGTCCCAAGAATACCGGATTAAAGAGGTTCAACCTGTGATGTCACAGGAGTCTTCTCACATTTGAATACAACGTACAGCAAGAGAGTCCAGCACAACGTTTAAGCTGATTATCTGCTTATCTATCTGTCTATCATCATACCTATCTATATCTCTGATGCTTTACCTATCTATATCTCTGATGCTTGTAACCTCCAGGAACTCCCTCAAGGAGCGGCCACAGCAAAAGAGTCTCCATAACTGCTAAATATTCATATTTAAAGGGGTAAAAGGTTATCTGTATAACTATCATGAAGCCTCCAACCAGAGTTATCAATATAAAAACAAAAGATTAACTTACAGAAACAAGATCCATGGAGAGGTTCACCCACGTAGTTGTTTTGTGTATCACAGCGTTCACAATGATCACCAGTTACCCCCTTGGTGTGGCAGTTACAGCGACCAGTTTCTCTATTACATGTGTCACCATGTTCATTGCACATACATGCTAAAATCAAAACAGAGATACAGAACAACCTTCATCAAAATTTTGTGTCAAATAATATTATGTTTCTACATTATTCTATGATGGGGATAAAATATATGTGCAAAATGTTATCATTATGCATAAATGATATTTCCATCATGTGGTACCAATAATGAAACACTTAAAAGACTGAGGATTTTTATGCATGAAAAACATTTTCAATCTGAGGCGGTGTTCTGTGAACAATGAGATATCTTGGATATTTTAGGTGTTTGGACCCCTCTAACACCCCATCCAACAAATGGTACAGCATAAGCATTCTCCAATCATCAGTTATTACAAACCCATGGCAGAGGCAGCTCATTCATATGGGGCCAACCTTCAACCAATCACAGTTCACTGCAGTGAACCCATCTATTCTAGGGAAGTGACATACCTGCAAGCTGAGAATTTGGAGATTACATATATCACATAAAGTTTATTCATAAAAGACATCCAGTTGACACGTGATCCAAGAGAATCATAAGCTGCCAGGGCAGATCACTCCCTTGAAGTGATCTGGTCAGTGGCATCATTGCTGCAGCAGAGTCTGATTGGCTAAAGGTGGGCCTTTAATGGCCGTGCAGCCACTACCAGGGGTTCATGATGTGTGATGGGTGGGGAATGCTTGTGCTACCCCACTAGGTAGAGTTGATGTCAGAGGGAGCTTAGGCCAAAAATATCCAAGATATATCTCACTGTTCACATGACAAATGGACAAAAGGGAGATAAACTTACGTTTACAAAGTCCGCCATTTATGGGTCTTCCAAAAAACTTTTCAATGCAATGCTGACAGTGAGAACCACCAGTATTGTTGGCACAAGGCATAATGCACTGGCTACCATTTTCACACTTACTGTGCCCATTGCAGTTACACACTGAAAAAACAAGTCAGACAACATAATGCATGTAAAGGCATACCAAGTAAAAGTTCTTAAAATGCAAATAATTTGACATTCATAGTTGGAATTCGCAATCATTAAGAAAACACACTACTTTCAAAGATATTTCCCTAAATGCATGATGCAATCCAAAGCATCCTGTAATCAGTGATGAGCAGAGTCCAAAATAATTCAACAGATGAAATTCACATAATGGAAAATGTGAATTAAATGTTCAGCTGACCATGTAATATTACAAGAAAACATCTCAAGCTAGATTATAAAAAATCATCTAATTCAGTACCAGTTTTAAAAGTACTGTAACTCACAATGTTTAGGGGAGTCATATGATTGCAATTCATTTTAGCCCAAGTCCAAAATAAGAATTACTATTCCAAGTGGATTATACAACATGCCTAAAATTGGCCCCCTTTCATTCATGTCACCAACCTTGGCAGCTTGCCACTGTGAGGTTAATTCTTATTAGCACTGAATTTATATGCTCCGAGGCTCTTTATTAATTGTGGATATACTAAAGTCTCTGCATTATGTACTCAGCAGTCACTAAATAAAGTTTGAATGCCCTGCATCTAAAAATTTCATGTAAATAACAGGAAAATGAATAAAGAAAATATGGAAGTAGATATCAATCGAAATGAAGATAGTACAATAAATCAAAGACTAGAAGTATGTTAGTTAAGATTTTGGAAAACTTATTTTTCTATACCTAACAATCTTTCGTACTTCAATGGGAAAAAATCAAGAACAAACAAACAGTGTCTCCTTTGCATGCACACACTCTTTAGATGTTATGTGCACTGCATCGAATCCAGAGCCCACTAATCACAGCCAAGCATAACAGATTACTCCAAAATTTACCTTGGCCATTCATCCTAGTAGCACCATGTCACTTCCTATACACCACAACAATCCAAAGCACTGTATTCCGTGCACATCTATTGCCATCCTGCCTTTTCAGACCCCGAAAACCCTAAAGCCTCCTTTACTCCATCCTTCCATCTCCTTCTTGGTCTTCCCCACCACCTTGCTCACTCAAATTCAGGCACATGTATTCTCTAGGTCAGTACTTCTTCAATCATCCTCTCCACAAGTGCAAACCATACCATACTGGCTGGTCCTCCCAATCATACTACACTTACTACTAAACTTCTCTAAGACAATGTCATTCCTTACTCGATCGATATGCTGCATACCACATACCATCCTGAGGAATTTCCTTCCCAACAAATCAACCCTCATCTTTTCCTTTTCATTCAAGAGCTAAGACTCATATGCATATAACACTGGTGAGACTATTATACTATCCCGAACTCATCTTTGCCCTTACAGTCACAATTTTCCTTTCCCTTGCTCCCTCAAGTGTCCAGTCTCCATGGTTTGTCAATTCCCAAGTAACTAAGCATTCCACTTCCTCCAGATCCTCTCTAATGAACTGCAGCACAATCGAACCATCCTTACTGCACCTCATGACCATACTTTTGTTCACATTCCTTTTCAGCATTCTCCTTTTACTACACAACCAAATTCCGTCACGAGCTTCTGCAGTTTCCTCTAAAGTCTGCTACAAGAGCAGTGTCACCTGCAAACAACTTCTGACTCAACTCTGCCCCCCCTCCAAAACACACACACACACACACACACACACACACACACACACACAAGACCTAGTAGACTTACTACTTGCTCAAAAACCCTTACATTTGTCTCCCTCACCAAACCATCCATGAAAAGATCAAACAGCCATGATGGCATCACACATCATCAATCGATACACATCAGCCTTCCTCCATGCACACTGCTTTAATCCCCTGTAAAACACTCCATACTGTGGTCTGCACCTTTGCTTAATATATGTAACACCTTCCATAATGCACCTCTGTTAGCCCTATAATATGCATTCTCCAGATTCCTGAATGCTAAACACAAGTCATTATAAGTTTTCTCACTCAGAAACATCTGGTCCACACATCTTCCACCTCTTCTAAAACAACATTACTCCTCTCCAATCAACTGCTCTGAGCAAAACACAACCCAATCAATCAACATTCTTTCAAACACCTTACTAAGTATCCTCCATAGACTTCCCTCAGATATTCAAACATTCATTTTTGTCCCCTTTGCTTTTTTGTGTCAGTGTTACACAAGCGCTTAAACAGTACCTCATCTTGGGCCACATGTATGTCAAACATTATGACTAACCAGCTTTCCTCTTAAGTTCACTTTAATACAAACATGTACAAGGGCATTCTGAAAAACTAATTTAGTTTGAAAATATTTGCTATATCAAAAATACACTTACAAGGGCAATCTGTGAAGAACCAATTTGACTTGGGACATTTGTTCTTCTGCGTTACACCTGTCACTGGATTGATAGGGCCACGCTGCCCTCCCTCCATGCATGTTCCAATGCCTGTTCCACTCCCATCATCACACCAGCCACACGCCACATCTGCCTGACAATCTTTGCATGTCTGGTGAATGCTGCATCGACTTACACCTACAGGAATTTGGTTAAAAATTAGGATGTATAAGGTATACATAATAGATTAGATTTGTGAATGCTTTCCCAAACACATTATTCACAGCCTGAATGCCATACAGAATTGTAATTATCTATCTAATCATCATCTTCAACTCTTAAAGTCTGCCACATTTATATAAGTTGGATCAAGTGCATATCACCTTCAGTTCATCATATATATCATCATTATATATCCAGTTTGCTAATGTAAACAAAAGAATTTTGTATTTACATATATATGCTCCTTAAGTTTTCACTAAGAACCCCAAATTGATCTATCAGGTGAAACTAAAATAATTCACATCACCACCTCATACAATAAACCACCTCCACATCACACATTCTCCCATTATCATCATCTAAAATAACTTTAGTCTTGAAAAATTCATCTTCTGCATCTACTTACCTCTTTCATAATCTCTCTATTCTCCTTGTAACTTTAACCACATTACCATAAAGCATTACTACCTTATCATCTGCCACACGATTAACATGAACAAAACATCTTAAAAGGCTTCCATTTATGCCTTTCTAATTATTTCTTTTTCTTCAAACCACAAACTTCTCTCACAACTTCATTCTTTGCACTACAGCATATAATTTTGTTAATCCTAAATATTTTGTGCATATTATCTGCCTTTGCTCCAATACTCTTATTTCCCACCTATGAAATGAACCCTGTAAGCATCTGAAACAGCAGTGTACTTGTTCAGTGGGAGAATCAAATCACCATTTCAACCCTAAAATAGGGTGTACCCATGAAGATTCACCATTCCTTGACCAACATAGTACTTATAAGCCCAGATGAAGCTCATCCAGTGAGAATTAAAAACTTTAGTGTAGCCTGTCATGTCTATGATGTCATAGCGTAGTGGCATGTTAGTGACAAGACAACATCCTAACTGATCACTTGGAGTCATCCATCAAAGACATATTTGGACAACCTAAGAAAACTTAAATACAAAATAGAATTCTGTGGGGTATTCATCAAATGAGATCAATCACAATAACAGAGGGAGAGAGAAAAAAACAAGAGTATAGTAAAAAGACAAAACACTGGGGATGCCAAATTAGGCAAGAGGATGAAGCAGACCTGCCAGCACTGTATAGATGTGAAGAGTTTTAAGAGGTGGGAATGTTAAACTGAAATGAATCTATACAAATGTTGAAAGATTAGCAGTTGATGGTAAAGAGCTGGAAGTCTGGGAGCACATTAGGGAAACTGCACCAGATATTGGTGGAATCATGAAAATGAAGCTTACAGAAGAGATAAGATCTCAAATGTTTCTGCCTAGAAGGGTACATAATGCTAAGGAGAAAAAGAGATGACAATGGAGGATAGGCTTAACCCTCTTAATAACAGATAGCCATAAGTTTCAGGAAATAATGGGAAATGGCACATTCAGACAATATACCATGGGAAGAATAACAGAAGGAAAGAGATGCATCATGGAGTTGATATTTCATAAACCTCCAAAGGATTGCAACAATCCAGAAAAAACACAAAATGATAACAACTGAAGGAGCAATCAGGGTGGTATAGAAGTCAGTAAAACACTTCTCAGGAATGGTAAAGTACTGATTATAGATTTCATACACACAGAGATAGATGAGGAGGATTTTAAATTTTCATAATGACAGGGAGTTTGAGAGACAAATCTTTATAATGTATATGTACTGAAAAAGTTCCTTTACCATGATGTCAGCGAACACACTCTGATGAAGGAGACCAATATACAATCATTGCTTGATCTTATCCTCACATATACATGAAAAAAGTTCAAAATTTGATAAGAAAAAAAAAAGGATGCTAAGAAGTACTTTTACAGTATATGAGTGATGGATGAATGGAACTGAATGACTAAAGAAATGGTTCATGCAGACAGCATACATAAATTTATGTTGTACAATAGTAGAGACTGTTCAAGAGATGGGGCCCCAAGAGTGTAAAACTTCTTCCCTAATCAATACAAATATGTAATTACACACACACACACACACACACACACACACACACACACACACACACACACACACACACACACACATACCAAAACTGTGGAATACATATACATCAACCCCTATTCAATGCTTGAGAGACTGGCCTATACAAACAACTATGCAATGAAAAGGTTTAAAATTATCCCATCCACCACGAAGCTTGTTAAGGATCAATAATGCACTGGAGATGGTGTATTACAAAAGAATACATCAAAATACTATTTTGAGGCTGTTTGTGATAGTAGAAGATATCAGAAACTCACAAAACTGTGGCACAAAAACCTGCAAACTGTCAAAGTGAATACAGAAACAAAAATGATGTTAATCATGAACTTAAAGCAAAACATTTATCAATTTTACTATTATATATGTCTACAGTACCACTTTCAACCACTCTAACCAGTCAATCACTTCATATGTTAACAATCCTGCTGAAGAAAAAATACTTTGCCTCATTTTCCCACAAGTTTGTATCCATTACTACAACTGAAATAAAACAAATCAAGTCTTAATTAGCTTGTTAAATCAAAATTATCAAAGCCTTTGATACTTCTGAGTACTTATACTAGTTTATTTCTTAACAATCTCTTTTCTAAGCTAAACAGATTCAAGTCTTTTAGTTGGCTTTCACAAGATCTGTTTTCAGTCCAGGAACCAACTTGGGTGCTTAGCAATGTACTCTCTCAATTCTGACTACATCTATCTTTCAAACAAGATATCCAAAACAGAACACAATATTCAAGATGGGGATGCACAAATGAACAGTAAAGATTAAGGATGATTTCCATAGTCTTAAATATAAAATCCCAACCTATGAACCCAAGAATCTTGTTCCCTTTTCACTGTTTCTATGCACTGTTTACTTGGTTTTAGGTAACCACAGATTATCATGCTCAAGAAATTTCCCTGTTTACCTTTTGGTGTTCAAAGGAGTTTATAATGTAACATATCTTTTTGCTTTTACTGTCAATATGCAAAAGTTTGCACTTATCAATATTCAAATTAATTTACCACCTTATTATAAGCCCAGTCCATCAGTTTGTCTATGTAACTTTGAAGTTGTAGACATTCAAGTTCATTTGCAGCTTTATTTCCCTCCTTAGTATCATCTGTGAATTTTGATATCTTGCAATGCAGCTCATTATCAGTATCATTAATATCTATAAAACAGAGAACCAGTCTCAAGACTGATCCTTGTGACACACTACTCGTTATGTCTAACCATTCTAGGGCTCAATCATTGATCACAACTCTTTGTTAACAGTCAGTCAACAAATTTCCTGTCTACAAAAGTAAAATCCCACCAAGTGAGTCAAATTTTGCCAATAACCTTTGACGAGGAACTTTGTCAAATGCTTTCTGAAAATTTACATAGATGATACGAACTACTTTACTTTGATCATATACATTGATTATGTTGCATTATAAAAGGTTTCAAAATGATAATATCCTTTAATGAGAGCAATGCACTAAACGCTGAAAGTTACTACTTATCTTAACAGATTACATTCAACCAGTTGCAGCTACACTAGGTAACTTAGAATATTAATATGATCACTGATGAAAGTATGTGAAAGAGAAAGCAGAATAATCATAACCATAGGAAGTAAGCCACAGGCACTTCTATACATGAATTTTCTTACCTGGCTCGACACCCATACATCTTTTGGCTTCTGTAGTCCATTCTCTGCACTGTCCATATGGGAAACTGACCAAATATGAGTTGTTATTGACACAGCGCTGCTGATTGAAGCACCACATACATGAACCCTACAGACAACATTAACAAAGTTTTAGTAAAACAAATCAGTTTCTAATTCTTAGAAGGAAAAACAAAATGGACCATCAAATTTCACTTTACGCTAAGCATATATATCAATCCTAAGTTGCAAATGGAAGGGATAATGTATCAATATATGGTGGTAAAAAACAAGAAATATTTTTGAGAACAAAAGCCACAGATATAACTACTCGAAGTAAAATCCTCCTATGGTAATCTGATTATAGACTGAAATGGATTTGTTCTACTATATGTTATACTGGGAGTTGTGGGGCCAGGAGGGTGTATCTGTTGCTGTTAGCAGATTACAGCTCTGGTGGTAGACTTATGAGAAAACTTCAAACTGGGGTTCACTAATTCTTTTAACATGATCAATCACTATCCATAAACCTTGCAAACTATGCCATGATAACTTATTCCTATATAATTCTTAAATTTCCTTTCAATCCCTGTCCTTAGTAAAGTGGGGCAATATCCACCTTTGTCCAACTGTCAAGCACCAAACCACACATTTTGAAAAACAAAACATTTTACTAGTAAGAAGCAACAACAAGCATTACATCCAATATATACTCTTCCATCTGAAGGATGCAATCTCAGGTGACAAATTATATATGCTGTTATATCTTTGTTCAAAAAGAATCCTCAGGCCTAACCTGAAGTATGAAGATGGTCAGTTATCACAAGATTTGCGAAAGTCTAACATGAATCACCCTACTCCAAGCATGAAAAATGGGTAATGAAACACAAACATGAAGAAAGACAGCATACATAGAGTGGGAATCCTCTTTCCTTTCAAATGAAGTACTCCTATTTCCTTGAGAGTAAGAAGCAACTGCTTCATATAGATATCAAGATCAAAATATATAACCAAGATGCAGGATTTTTTGCTACATTCTGAGCACTTCTAATAGTTTCCCTTTTTCTAAGCATACTGACAGTCAGTAACCACAACAAAGGAGAAAGTCTTGCATGCAGCACCTAATTATTCTATGAGGAAGAAAAATGCATATGATAGAAGTGGACAAGCAAACATGAAAATAATATAAAGTATTTCAAAGTCCTGTCTTGTTTCCTTACTCTTCATTCTGTTACCTATAACATGTCCCTCAATAACGTTTTTGAAATGTAATAATACATTAATTACTTTTGTTGCTGTGCAGTTGGAACACGATGATCTCTCAGCACATGTTGGCTCACACTTCCTAAGAGGATGCAGTGCATTCCGGATACCACTCGTTACTGGTGATTGATGATCAGGCTGGTCAACAGGGTGAGTGCTGGGAATATCTTCCGATGTAAGGCTGGGGCCTGCTTCTTCCACATCCCCAGCTGATGATGTTCTATTGGGTGCAGCAACACATAGGTGCTCCACCCAGTCACAATGGTGGTGATCTCGGCATAGTGGACAAGTGGTGAGAGATTTGCAACGCGACCGCAAACTGTCCTCACAACCTTCTCCACTGGCTACGCCCTAAGCAAACATAGTGAAATAAAAAGTGTAAAATGTAAATTTGTCTGTATAAATGTCTCAGTTTAGCACAATATATTAATCCATGTCAATAACCCATTCACTGAACAAGGTGATTGCAATTAGTTCTTTAATACTTTGATTCCTTTACTTTTCCTTCTCTGAGTCTTAAAGTAAGAATCTCAATAAAATTTACCAAAGCGATGGCAAGGTTAGATAGATACAGTTTATATGAATGCAATAATTCTGTAAGAACAAGAATAATCATAATCAACTGAAAAACAGAATTGGCTGCTTTTTTTTTTGTGTGTGTGTGTGTGTGTAATGTATTGGGCTGATGTGTGTCTAAATATAATGATACCATCCATATATGTTGCAATCTTTACAAATATTATGCAACAAACAACAGAGTAATCAAAACCATCCTTCGTAAGGCCATCTATCTTATCATTGGCCATGCAAATTTAGATAAACTGTCATCCCACGGATTGTAAGGTAAATGGCAAACCAGGCTGCGACTCTCAAGACTCAGACAGAGGATAGAGGTGCCTTTCAGCCATGTCTTCCTAAAGGAGTTCAAGCTAGAGAATTAACAACCCAGTACAGGTTTATGGTACTCAAGGACAATGTGGAGGATGATCCTAAAACTGTATCATCCTGGTTCAAAATCCATGAGAGGGTAGTTAAATCAGGATTACTGCCCAGATATGATGTAAACTAATACACTCAAAAGTAGGATGCTGGATATAAATATGAGAGTTAAATCTCTGAAGGGAAGAGAAAGAAACTGGGAAGTCTACCACGGCAGAGTTTTAAACAAGAATAGTAAGCACACAGCAATTAGAGAGGGAAGATGATCACATAAGAACACTCAGTACAGGAGAAAACTGATGCACAGAAACTGGGCAGAATTAGGTCAGGCAACACAGCTTTGCCTGGCAGGGGTGGGAGTTTTAACACTAACCTTTATCCCCCTTGCCTTTATACAACTGCACTGCACAAGCATTCCGCCAATCCTCAGGCACCTCACCATGATCCAAACATACGCTGAAAATCCTAACTAACCAATCAATGGCACAGTCACCCTCTTTCTCAGGATATTCAACAGCAAAACCAACCACTTCATCAGCCTTGTATTATACTTAATCGCTGTTTCTCACGTCAGCAATGTAGAACCAGGAAACAAGATGAATGGCCCATCCAATCCTATACACATATGCATACACAGACACCCATACACGCACATATACATATCAACATATACACGCATACATATGCATACAAAGACATATACATATATACACAGGAACATATTCACTCTTGCTTGCTTTCATCCATTCCTGGCGCTACCCCACCCCACAGGAAACAGCATCGCTACCCCCTACTTAAGCGAGGAAGTGCCAGGAAAACAGGCAAAAAAAAGGCCACATTCATTCACACTCAGCCTCTAGCTGTCATGTGTAATGCACTAAAACCACAGCTCCCTTTCCACATCCAGGCCCAACAGACCTTTCCATAGTTTATCCTTGACGTTTTACATGCCTTGGTTCAATCCACTGATATCACATCGACCCCGGTATACTACATTGTTCCAATTCACTCTATTGCTTGCACGACTCTCAACCTCCTGTATGTTCAGGCCTCAATCACTCAAAATCTTTTTCACTTCATCCTTCCACCTCCAATTTGGTCTTCTGCTTCTCGTTCCCTCCACTTCTGACACATATATCCTCTTTGTTAATCTTGCCTCATTCATTCTCTCCATGTGACCAAACCACTTCAACACACTCTTCTGCTCTCTCAACCACGCTCTTTTTCTCACCACACCCTTTCATTACTTACTCAATCAAACCACCTCACACCACACACTGTCCTCAAACATTTCATTTCTAATACATCCACCCTCCTCCATACAACCCTATCTATAGCCCATGCCTCCCAACCACGTAACATCGTTGGAACTACTATTCCTTCAAACATACCCGTTTTTGCTCTCTGAGATAACGTTCTCTCCTTCCAAACATTCTTCATCACTTCCAGAACCTTCCCCCCCTCCCCAGCCCTGTGACTCACTTCCACTTCCATAGTTCCATTTGCTGCTAAGTCCACTCCCAGATATCTAAAACACTTCACTTCCCCAATTTTTCTCCATTCAAACTTATATCCCAATTAACTTGTCCCTCAACCCTATTGAACCTAATAACCTTGCTCTTATTCACATTTGCTCTCAACTTTCTTCTTTCACACACTTTTCCAAACTCAGTCACCAACTTCTGTAGTTTCTCATGAAAGAGCATTACAAAAGATGGAAAACAATTAACATAAGAAATATCCCAAAGAAAACTTGATATGATATTGATATCATTCCCATACGTACTCAGGATTTACAATTATGGCATACGTATGGCAGCAGAGAGAAACATATTTATAAAGCAAGATGTGTGCAGAATACTATGTGCTAAAAATGCCTTTTAAGCAAAATCTCATCACAGATACTCAAAAGAACGTATGTATTTGTTCCCTCTGCTTTCTATTGCATAGATCCTTGAAGCTACACAAAACACTTCATTCACAGATAAATACAATACAGACTAAACAGATGAACACCATAAATACTAATTTCCTTGACTGGAGGTTGAGGTTACCTACCTTTACGAGTTTTCGTATATCATGCCTCTTATCACCTCTATGTTGCAGTAGGAACTCCTCAACAATACTCATAAATGGCTGTAATGATGCTTTGAATAAACTAGGTTGACTTAATACATTCTCCAAGGATTCATCTTGGTAATCAAGCAATTTCCTGGTGATTGATGACAATGTTTTATCTGGAAAAGTGAAAAACACTTGAGAATATGGCTCATATAAACCTGTGAAATCATATTCAATTTATCAATCCAGAGAATACAATAAAAAACACAGCATACTTTGTCTCACATTGGTCTTGGGATGTCTCCAAATGGCTTCACTCCAGAAGAATTTTGAAAACTG
>JAUUDY010113388.1:4505-23293 GCA_032361765.1 Panulirus inflatus
TTATGGGTTATTTTTTATTAATGTGGTTTCCTCTTCATCCCTTTCCTGTTTTTCAGGTGACATTTTAGTTTATGGTCAGTTTCTAGTAATTTATTTGATAGGCTTCCTTTTGTTTTAGTTTATGGTTTGTGTTCAATAATTCATCTGAGAATTTTCATTTTCATTACACGTAACTTGCTAATTCCTGTTTTTGAATTGGAAAACTGTGCTTATAAAATCTATGTAAATTATGTGAACATTTTGTGTATTTACCAGAGCCACAACAATTTTATCAAAATGGTTAAGCAACTGAGATAGGCAAGTCCTTCCAGCCCTGAAATGATGTCTTGGATGATGTAGATTGTTCAGTTTCATAAATTCAGTTGGTTTGCATCTTAGGACTCAAGAAGATTTTGATGTATAATGTTAGTGTCGTTGGTCAGTAGTGTTTTTAGATTGATATTCTTCCACCTATGTGGTGTGGGGTGATGTGAGTATTGAAACTCACAGGAATGATAACAAAATCAAGACTTCTTTTTTCCATTGGAAATTTATTGCTCGTGTAGGAGGTTTTGCTTTTTTTTTATTATTATTATTATTACAAAGACTGAGTTTCAGGAGTCTGGTCCTGGGGCAGTGCATTTGCATGTTACCAATATCTCTCTTGAGATCCTGTGAAGTGGTGGTATCTGTTACATAGGGGGATTGCTGTAATCTGGAAGAATCCTGTCATGTTTGTCTTTTTTTTTCTGACCACTGATTTATTTTGATATTTTAGAATCTCACTTGTCTCCTTGCAAATATCTATAAAAGTACGGTAAGCTCTTGATTTAACAGATGTAATTGATTTCATATTTAATGGACAAATGATAATACAGTACATTAATGATACTGAAGAAAATTAAAAGTTCTCAAATGCCGCACAAATATATGATGAATAAATTACTCCATCTTATTTGATGGAGTAATTTAACAACTAATCAAAAGCTAAAAGGTATATGACCAAAGATCAAAAGGTGGGAATCCTCAGATTACCCAAATTGAAGAGTGTCATCATAACTAGGCTCTGAATTGGGCATATTCATCTCGCCTTCAGCTACTTGAAGTCATGTGATGAAGAAAGACAGGTTCCCTAGTGTCACACCTGTCAGTAACTTTTTATTAGTTTATATATTGTACATGGAAGGATGGAGTGTAAAAGATTTTGAGTGATCGGGGCCTGAACTTGCAGGAGGGTGAAAGGCATGCAAGGAATAGAGTGAATTGGAACGATGTGGTATACCAGGGTCGACATGCTGTCAGTGGATTGAACCAGGGCATGTGAACCGTCTGGGGTAAACCATGGAAGTTCTGTGGGGCCTGGATGTAGAAAGGGAGCTGTGGTTTCAGTGCATTATTACATGACAGCTAAAGACTGAGTGTGAACGAATGGGGCCTTTGTTTGTTCTTCTACCTCGCACACATGAGGGGGGAGAGGGTTGTTATTTCATGTGTGGCAGGGTGGCGATGGGAATGAATAAAGGCAGACAGTATGAATTATGTACATTTGTATATATGTATATGTCTGTGTGTGTATATATATGTATACATTGAGATTTATAGGTATGTATATGTGCTGTGTGTGGACGTGTATGTATATACATGTGTATTGTGTGGGTTGGGCCATTCTTTCGTCTGTTTCCTTGCGCTACCTCGCTAATGCGGGAGACAATGACAAAGTATGATAAAAATATAAATATTATTCTTGGAGATAAGGGAGAAAGAATACTTCCTATGTGTTCCCTGTGTGTCGTAGAAAGTGACTAAAAGGAAAGGGAGTGGGTGGCTGGAAGTTCTCCCCTCCAATTTTTGCTTTTCCAAAAGAAGGAACAGAAGAGTGCCAAGTGAGGATTTTCCCTCTAAGGGTCAGTCTTCTGTTTTTAACACTACTTCTCTGACACAGGAAATGGTGAATATGTATGAAAAGAAAGATGGAGCTAAATTTCTAATGGGTATATGTTTGTTGAAGTTCGTTGATCAGGTGCAATACAGGGAATAGTATTTGCTTCAGTACTGTTTATGCATGTGATATCAGACATTTATAGAAAGGTAAAAGAAAAACAGACATGGACAGCAGTTAAAGAAAGAGCATGTGTGTTTTAGACATTACAGAAGAATCAGTAAAGGGATAAGATTTTGCAGTAAAAATGCAAGGAGACTGTTTTTATATCTATTTACCTTTAATGTCACCATGTAGTAGTGGCAGGAATAGATGAACAAAAGTCTCTTTTCCAAACATTTAACCTTTCTTTGTCATGTAGATGAAACCTTTGGTCCAACAGTGGGGTACATTCCTGGAAAACTTTGTTTAAGGCACAAAAGGCACATGCACAAAATTATATCACATGAAAATAAGAGAACACAAGCCGTTGAACATACACAAAAGAAAATTATTTAGATCTTTCTTGATAAAATCCTGATATGTATATATGTTTTGTTGTACTTAGTGATGAATGATGATGATTCATTTATGGTATTATGATGAGTTTAAAGAGTGAGGGGTTGATTGTTTGAAGTTCTTGAGAACCTGTATTTGCACTTAAAGGTATGCAAGTCTTTTTCATCTGCTTGAATTTCCTTACAGGCACTTGTGGTCAACGGGTGCTACACTCAGACTGCCTTCTAACATGTAATGTCATGAATTTCTCGGCTAATGGCATAGCCTTATGGGATATTTTCTGTCCACTACCACTTGGACAGTCTCTACATTTTGGTGTCATACTGTAGTTAGGGAGCAGTGCAGAATAACAGCATTTAGAAAAAACTTTTGGCAGATTTAGGCAGACTGTGAAAACAGAGGGGTGGTAATATATGGCAAAAAAATGCCACTGCTTGCACTTTGCATGGTATGTTTGCCTAATTCAAACGTATATATAATTATATCTTATTTGTATCCAGGAAAATTGTTACATTTGCATTAATGGGGATGAGCAAATTAGCATGGTGGAAACCATCCTTCTTACAGTGCCAAAAAACTTAAGAGATATTATCCACAGCCAAGTCCTACAGAATATTCTTTGGTTAACCTTGAGAACAGCACACCACTTTCCAGAAACCGAATCGCTCCAAATCTTTCTCTTTGACATATGTCACTTACCGAACTAAATGTTGAGCCCATGTTACTTTGAGGCTGCCTTTGCTCCATCCTGCCATCTCCTCAGTTTCCCGCCCCATCTTTTGTACTCTGTCTCCATCACATACTGCATATGATTTTTTTGTATTTTCTTATTTTGACCTCTCCATTTGCCCAAACCATTTCAGTGTACCATGGCTAACCAGCTAGGCTGCTTATTTAGGTATTTCTTACACCCATCAAACCATTTCCTCATGATTTTCTAAATGGTTATTTGAATGGAATGACTATGGAAGCATGGTCTCCAAATTTGCATAAAAATGAAAGTAATGTAGTCATGTATCAAAACATATATTTTTTTCAGATTTTGATTGTATTTTAACGACGGTAAATTTGGAACGGATAGACCGCAAAACTCTGAGGTTAAAGCCTGATGAAGAGACTCGAATTAACAACATTTTGAAACGAGCGGTGGACTTAGAGAAGGGATTGTTGACAGACAAGCCAACGGTTGATGTGGACCACCCTGATGGATGTGAGTTATTGTTACATATAATTTGTTGTTATAGTTTTTTGTTATGAGAAAGATAGTGATATTGAGTGGGGATGTGACTTCCTTGCATCTCCTGTTATCTGCTTGTAGGATTGTCAATTAAGGAGCATAGGATAATGATTGAGCTAGAAGCTTCCTTACTTATGTCCATTGTTGATCCAGTTTTTGAGAATTTTCCCTTCCTCTTATTTAAAGGTTTAAAGTTTGTCCAGGTTTGATGATTTTTCAATAGTCATCAGGAATTTGATTTTATGGATGTAATTTGCAAGAATTTTTATCTTGTTGAAAGTTTTTTGAGAGCTTCATTGAAAGTTTTTTGAGAGCTTCATTCTCCATAAACTTTCATTAATGATTTTGCATGTAAAATACTCAATGGTTTAAAGGGAATTAAGTTAGTATATGCTTAATATCTTTTCTTTCAGTGGATCTTTCTCTGTATACAAATGAAGACCAGTTAAAGAAAAGGAGGAAGAGGAATACGACATTAAAGAGGAAGAAGAAAGAGGAGTCCTCTGGGGAAAGTGGAGTTGAATCTGAAGAGGAATCAAATGATAGTGAAGGTGAATGAATTGTTTTGTTATTAATTGATTTTTTTTTACTAGTTCGCTATTTGTCCTTGATTATACAAAACCTGGGGCTCAAAATGTCAAAAGTTGAGCATAGTAAAGAATGTTCTATCATCTTTAGGGTTGCTGTTTCTTATTTCGAACAAGGAGGTTTCCTTTCTGTAGTTTCGTTCATGTACCAGCCAATGTCCTATTTTTAAAATCCAGTATCCCCCTCAGCCACAGGATGAGTCAGTGGACCTCATCCCTCATTTCTATTGCTGTTTTATTTATTATGAACCAAAGTGTCTGAGGTTTGCTGTTAGCAATAAAAACAAGTTTTATTTTTGATATTTGTATTTTAGCCAAGAGAGGATTAGCCAAGGACATGCTTGGCAAGTAATGCCTTCTCATTTTTAGACAGAGGGTTTAAGGTTAGGTTTTTCTATCCATTGCAGAGCTGAGACTGTAATGTGTCAGTTATAGATTTTTGGCAATAGGTTGTTTCTAGTGGTGGGTCCACAGTACTTTCTTCTATGGAATGTTTTCCATGTAATCTTTTACTGACTAAGTAGGGATTTTGGAGTTAAGTGAGCTTGAAAATTTGATACAAAACCAAGTTATTTTATCAAGATTCTTTCATGATTATCTGAAATTTTAACTTTTGTGCACTTCCATACTCTGCAGGGGAAGCGAGCCCGAAGAAAGTTGCACGAACTCCTGCCAGACGTAACCCAAGAGCTGGTAGCAAGACCCCAGCCAAAGGCAAAACTTCCACTCCAGCTTTATCAAAAGCAAAAAGTGAGTGTCAGTAACACTTGATATCATTTGTTAAGATGTGCATGAACAGTCTTGTTTTATATATGGAAAATTAGCTTTTGGATATAGTTATGGATAGCTACTATGTTTCCCACCTTGCATCTTGTGAAGGGAATGGCTTGTGTGATACAGAGATAAAACAACTGCTTAATGGGTCTGCAACATTCAATATGGAGGTAATTAAAGAAAAATTATTTGATGAAATAGTTTTGAAATGAAGATTAAATATCGTCTACCGTGACATTAATATGGAAAGTGTTCTGTCTGATGCTCATATAGATAGAGTAGTTAGTATCATAACACAAAAGTTCATTAATCAGTCAGTTTGTCTTCAAATGTAAGAGGTAATTCTTTTGTGTCATTTCCTGCTGAACAGCGAGGTAACTTCCTGGCCAAGAAGAAATTAATAAGGTAAGAACCCTAATGAGCAAATGGGTTAGATTTAGCCAGATGATTTTCATTACACATACTTACAGTAATGACATTCAGTTCAAGCTAAAGAAGGGTATAAATGATGGGGTAAGTGAGATTTTTTTTTTCATTTGTCTTATCAGATACACAGTAGATTTTAGCTGGTAAGAAAGTAAGTGAATTTTGTATTGAAATATGATTCTACAAAGTGCATTGTTCTTGGTCAGTCATGTTAGGTTATTCATTTGCATGAGGGTGTACAAAGTGAATAATTGAAAAGTTGCCATTGCTGATCTCTTGAGCACCTTGTAAGTAAATTAAAGATATGTAAGTGCCAGTTGAAAGTATATATAGAAAGAAATTGATTTTTATAAATGGAATTATTGTAATAATTGATTAGTAACTAGATGGATGTTTGTAGATTACATATGTGTATCACATATTTTCCCTTCATCATCAAAATTGGTATTAGAATATAATTGTCTGTCTATCTATCTATGTAGGTAATAGTTGGTAGGCAACCAACGACCAGGGAGTTATATTGTCAGTATCATCCGCCTGGGGATTGCTAGGGTTAGTGCAGGCTGTGTAGTTAGCCAACACTAAGAGGTTTTCAAGTTCCACTCCTCTCACTCGTGTAGCTGTCTTTCTTTCTGCCGCACCAACACATGAACTACTGGTATTCTGTCAACAAAAATACCATCTCTCCTTGTGACACACGACTTGACAATACTTAACAACACTTAACTTGCACAGCTCATTCTTTGTAACTAAATTTTCCTGCAATGAGTACTATGTGGTAACACCACCTTTTGGCAAAATGATGGGAGCAATAGATAGAAGTGTTAGGTAGGAACATTTAGGCAGCAGCATTAGGTAGAAACATTTGGTAGAAATATTAGTTAAGAACATAAGGCAGGAGCAATAGGTTGAAGTAGTTGTTAGGGACGTTAGGTAGGAGCCTCTGGAAACTCTGTGCTAAAGTTGCTTTCCACTGTGGTTTGTTAAGGATGAGGCTCTAAAAGCAAAGAAGCAGTACTAAAGTTCACTAGTTATGGAGACTGTTGCCATAGCCACTCCCTTCAGGGAGTTCCAAGAGGGAACAGTTACAAAGATATAAATTGATAGGTAAACATGGAACTTGATAAGATTGATAGTGAATATGGAACACTGAAAGAAATGGGACACACAGGTGAAGGGCAACAATGTAGAAAATTATGTTGAATGAATTTTGAAGACATAGGAAGATGAAGATGTAAGAGTCCTTATGAATTTTTGGGTTGTTGATTCATATGGGTATTGAAGTTGTTTGGTTGGTACTCTCATACATGTTGTAGATGCTTAAAGTGAAATACACATACAAGTTGCAATCAGCAAGTTCTCTGTGCTGGAGATGTGTCCATTGCTTGATTTCAAAGTTAGTATTATGAATTGAATACTGGATTAAATGTCAAAGGTGTAATTCAGTTATATATTTTGTAACTGATCAACGCATTTTCAGATATTACCTTGAGTTTGTATTTTTCATTTTTCTTTTTCACTTATTCACTGTTTCCCTTGTTAGTGATGTAATGCCAAGAACAGATGAAGAAAAGAAAAACCCTCATTTGCTCACATCCATTCTGTAGCTATTGTGTAATGCACCAAAATCACAGCCCTCCGACCCTACAGACATTTCTGCTTCATATTCTCTGGTTCAGTCCAATGACAGCATGTTACCCCCATTATACCACATAGCTCTATTTCATTCTGTCCCATGTTTACCTTTTACCTTCCTGTATGTTCATGCCCCTAGCACTGAAAATCTTCACTACATTTGTACATCTTCATTTTAGAATTACCCTCATCCTTTTCCCCTTCACTTATCATGCATATATCCTCTTAGACAATGACTCCTCGCTTATTCTCTCCATATTTCTTGACCATTTCAGCATACCCTTTTCAGCTCTCCTAACTACAGTTTTTATTACCACACCTGTCTCAAACTATCAAAACTGATTTGTTTAATCTTTCTTACTTCACAGATTGTCCTTAAATATTTTATTTCCAACTTATTCATCATCGTCTGTATATTCTTGAATGTAGCCCATACATTATTGAGATTATTATGCCTTCAAACATATCCACTTTTGCCATACCAGATAGTGACCTTTCTTTCCTCATGTTCCTCAATTCTGCCATAGCCTTCATTCTTTCACCCACCATGTTTCACTACTGCTTTCATGGTTCCATATACTATCAGGTCCACTCCCATGTATCTAAAACACCTCCATTCAAACTTGCATCCCAGCTAACCTGTCCCTGTGGCCTACTAAATCCAGTTACTACTTTTATTCACATTTACTTCCAACTTAGTCCTTTCACACACTATCCCAGATCAGACACCAACCTCTGCAGTTTCTCACTTGAATCTGCTACCAGTACCCTGTCACCAGCAGACAACAGATGACTTATTTCCCAGGCTCCATCGCCCCCTAAAGACTCCTTATTTGCCCCTCTCTTCAAGACCCTTACATTTACTTCCCTCACACCCCTTTCATAAGGAAATTAAACAGCTTTGGTGACATCACTCACTCCTGCTGCAGACCCATCTTCATATACCAGTCACCCTCCTCTCTACCTATTCGTACATACGCCTTACTCTCTTAATAAAAGGTTCTTACTGTTTCTTATAGCTTTCCTAACACACTATGTATTTGTTTCACCTTCCTTAAAGCTTTTCTATCGACCCTATCCTATGCTTTCTCCAGATTCATAAATGCCATATACAAAATCTCTCTCTCTTTTTCACACATATTCTTCAAAGCAAGCACCTGATCCATACATCCTCTGTCACTCCAGAAACATCAGTGTTCCTCCCCAGTCTGATGTTCTGTGCATACCGCCTGCCTTTCAATCACCACACTCCAATACAACTTTACCAGGTACATTTATCATATTTATCCCTCAATGATTTGCCTGCTCACCTTTTTCCTCTTTGCCTTTTTATAGGCATCCTGCCCTGTAACAAGAGATTGTCTCGATTAGGACATTTATGTAATAAAGAGCACTCATGCCCTTCCCCATCTGTTTAGCACCCTCCCACTCCAATATATTAAAAAGTATACAACTTTCCTGGTTATTTTCTTCAATAACATACAGAGATATTCTGTAAGGTATTTTTTCTTCACAAGGGTGAATGTCATTTCAGATGAAATGCATAGTTTAAGGGTTAACAACCCTCTATACTATTTTATTACAGATATGATTACCAGAATGGCATAGGCAACATGAGTGTGTTTACTTTTGGCCATTTTAGATGAAAGTATAAATACAGGATGTTAAAAAGAATGAAGAAATTTATTAGAGCTCTTCAGGTGTTTATTAGGGCCAAGTGATTTGTTTAGTTTGATTTGAACCAAGTTTGTCAGAGCTTCATTATTTCTAATTTTTGTCTACTTTAGCATCATAACTTATCCTCGGAAGTTTTTCTTTGCCTGAGGTATGGATCTTCTCTTTGATTTCAAAAACATAGTCAAAGAAATTATGTAATATGGAGGACACTTTTTATTGTCAAAACTCATTTTACCATGTTCATATGTTGGTGGGTCTGTAACTCGAATGTTCTTTCTTTATTGTAAGTATTTGAAGAATTCCCTTGGATCACTTTTAACATTTAGAGGGATTGGTTTTTCAAGGTGCATTACTGTGCTTTATTTGTATGTATATATATTTTTGTGTTCATATTGATCTTCATTGTTTTGTGTTGATTACTTTCTCTGTCATCTTTTCTAATAAATTGTTCCTCAATTTACCGAGTCATCCAGTCATCTATTCAAGCTTTAACTAAGCTGACACATTCACATATGGTTGCCATGCTTGGGTTGGTTGCCATGCTTGGGTAGGCATGCACAGTATATGGTTGCTGTACTTAGGTAGGCATGCAACAGTGCTTCATAAATCCCACTACAGTCTCCTTTGTAGGTGAACAATGCTTGAGGTATGTATTGTGTCTTGACTTAAGGATATTGGCCACCTTTACAAAGTAGCCACATCTGTTTATTGGTCACTAGTGGTTACCATTCCATGGTGTTCATGTATGTACAGCATTCATCTCTGTCATCTCTGTATAGTGTGCACTAGTTCACATTGGGTCACGTTTGTGTGTAAGTGATCACCAATTTGGAGGGCACCTCTCTGTAGTGGTAATGTTTAGATAACCTTTTTGTTACTCAATTCTGTGTATTTACGTATGTATTGGTCATGATGGCCATTTGCACAAAAACGTCACTTGTATATTATGTTCGCCAGTATAGTAACCATACTTGTTCGGCAGATACTTCTTTTGTATTGATTTATCATACATGTCTAACTTTGGTGTCCAGTGATTAGCAGTTACCTAAATGTCATGTCGCCTGTATACTTGTCACCATTCTGTTGTGTCGAAGAGGCAGTGTGGTTATCAGCAAATACTAGATCGTGCACACCACTGTGAGTGACCTCTTGCAGAAGAGGGTGTGTTGAAATGGTTTGTCCATATGGATAGAATGAGTGAGGAAAGGTTAACAAATAGAATATATGTGTCAGAGATAGAGGGAACAAGGAGAAGCAAGACCAAATTGGAGGTGGAAGGATGGAGTGAATAAGATTTTGAGTGATATGTATATGTATATGTACAAGTATGGTTGTTGGGTTTATGTGTTGATATGTTGATCACACTAGTCCACTGTGATATTTATGAAGGTGAAATTGCAATTCACTTTGTTCAGATGATTTTATTCAGCATTTAATTTTTCTATATTATATGCGACTCATGTTTCAGAGAGACAATCCGCCTCATCAGAAGCAAATAATTCATAATTTTTTTTTTTTTTTAATCCCAACACCACGACACAAATTCTGTCTTCCCTCTGCCATTCTCGAGTTTTATATATATGCTGTATATATGTATACATTAATGAAAAAAAAAGTAAACACTTCCCTTTCTCTGAAATCAAAATTGAGTGAGATGAACTAAGCACATGATGTATCCATAAGCCATTCCCTGCCTTAACAGATATATTTTTCTCCTTTCTGTAGGAAAGGATTGGGGTGATAAAACCTTATATAGTACAATGAGATTATGCATTACAAGTTTATTGTCTGCAAAAAACATTATCTGCCTCACCATATATTTTGAAGGGCGATTCACAAGTTTTATTGCGAAAGAAGCATATAACACTTTCAGGATGAAATCATGGTGCATGTGGTTGTTGAGAGTAGTGTTTCTAATGGTGTGAGCAGCATCCTGTCTCAGTGTGCCCCTGGCTATCTTGAGGGAACCATACTCTTTTATTACTTCTCATGGCTGCTACCTCATTTTAGGAATTTTGCTTCTGAGCACTGTATTTCTTCCCCCTGTACTTCAAGATGGTTGGCCCTTTTTCTTTTCTAAAGATGAGAAAGCCCAAATTCTCACCTGGAAGCAAGAAAATGTGGGTACACATGCACTGAGCACTCAGGATGCACAGTCAGGTGGCTGTTTCCTGCAGCACCTCATCATGTCTCGCCTCATTCAGGAGATCAAGACCCTGTGGACCCAAAACATGGATCTAGAATATTCAGGAACCTTGCCAGTTTCATGCCTAGTTATCTTCAATTGGTAATTGAGGCCAAAAAAGAGATGATGTAATTATATGTAAGTGTGACATTGCCATTGGAAATTTATGTGGAGGCAGACAAGTTTTTTTTTGCAGATGCTGTATGTTGGTAGTATGTATGTTTGAATAGTAAATGCTACATAGAACTAGTAGAAAAGACAGCAAGGTGTTGGTTGTTATAAGAATTTTTTTTTATCATAACCTGAATTATCATAGATAAATTGATATATAAAGAATGGTAACGATGCTTGGAATAATGATTTGAAGATTTTTCTGATGTGTTGAGATGATTTTTTTTTATGCAGAAATCCTGTTTTCATAATTAATTGGCATATTATTCTCCCTGGCAGCACCCAAAACTGGTCGAATTTCTTCTACTCCAAAAGTTACGCCCAAGAGTACACCCAAAAGCACCATCAGGACTCCAGCGAAAACCACTCTTAAAAGCTCTCAGAAGGCTGCTGTTACCCCAAAATCTGGACGGCGAGCAATTCGCAAATAGCCCAAGGACAGGTTAAAGCAATCAGAAAGAATTACCCAGTAACTGAAACTGTGGGGAATGAGTGTACCTAATGACCTGATTACATGCATAAGGCTCTTATTAGAAGCATAGGAAACTCGTCCAATTATCACTTTAAGAGAGATTACCAAGCTTTTCGGATTAAGGAAATTCACAAAACCATAGTGTGCAAGCCTTAATGCATATACCGACAATGGAGGCAAAAAGGCATTTTTTTATATGAGCATCCTAGTATATACTCCCCCCCTCCACGTTCCCTTGGCATCATTGTGTCATTGTTTGTAAGCATAGCCTCTTCCCCCCACCACCCTCCCCATCTCCCCCATTTTTTAAGGCTCTTCATTATTGGAGTGCGTGATGAATCGTTTTCCTGTATGTGTGTGCTTATGGATAATTGTGTGAACGAGAGTGTACAAAATGAGTGAGGGTATATGTAACCAGTTTAAATTAACTAGACGATAGGTTATGTTCAGAGTACATATTAATGTTTAATCTATTGTATATGTATAATAGTTCTCAATGTACAACTCAAACTTTTTATATCATTACAAGTGTGGCATTCCCCTCCCTCCCTTCACTTCTTTCTGTCACCTGAGGAAGCCTTGGGTTCACGTTGATATGTTACAAGTGACTGTAAATCAATGCTCAACGTAAAATAACTTTGGAATGCATCCACCTAATAAGAGTGAAGTTAAAGATGCTCTGTTCAAGAGGTGAAACATATATGTATCATAAAATTTATGCAGCTGTCTGAAGAAGCACTTCACTATTTTGTTAATTGGGTGGTTTATAGAGTTTGAGTTTGTATAGTTTCTTACTAAATATATAAAAGTGATTGGTTTTTGCAGTTATTTTTATTATTACTCTTTTTCAAGTATAAACAAAAGTGTTTTATTTTTTGAAGCGGAAATGCAATATTTTGCTACTGTTAATGCACGATTACTACTTGCACTACAGTATGAGCAATTGGTGTAGGAAGTACTAAGCAGTAGCATAGTTATGCCTCTGCCCTCTACTCTGAGTGAGTAATAAATGAAGAGTAAAGGCATGCCACTAGTTCTTTAGTGGTGGTTCCATGGACTCAGTAGTGTAGAGGCCAAGGCTAAGTAGGCTGTACATAAGTAACGACCCATAACATTGATGTATTGTCTTGATTGTAGGTGTGTGACTTATGAATGCTGTTTATGTTACAGGCTATATTTGGCTGAAATCAGACCACAATTAGTGGAAATTAATAATGAAAAAATCCATCCTAGTTTCTCTGGCATGTTAAATAATAACATGCTAACTTGTTATTAAGTAGTCATGGAGGGCCGTTGTTTCAGGCAATCAGTTGTATTTTCTGCTTGTTACTAAATTCATTTCTTGAGGT
This sequence comes from Panulirus inflatus, assembly GCA_032361765.1. Classification (NCBI taxonomy): domain Eukaryota; kingdom Metazoa; phylum Arthropoda; class Malacostraca; order Decapoda; family Palinuridae; genus Panulirus; species Panulirus inflatus. Next base: position 17,435 of record JAUUDY010113388.1, read on the forward strand.
AATAGATAATAGCATTATAAGTGATAACTGCATTCAATTTTTTTTAAGAATTCAGGTCTGAGCATATCCGGGCTATGGTACAGATGTGTTGAGAGTGAATGCTTTATTATGGAAGACCAAGCCCAATTTTATCTTTTAAGTCTGTCTTGTAGACAGTGTTAATAAAGTGGATGGGGGTAACATGGGAGGTATAATGACCATAGGTTAAAAAAGAAAATCCAGCAGATTTGCTTGTATATTTAAACCACAATCACTTATGAACTGGAAGATATAAGGGCTCATTAATGTTTTCCATTGGTATGTAAGCATTATCAGCTGTAGGTGTAATGTAAATGGAAATGAAATACTTTGATATAATGTTTAAAGAAATGGCAACAGTACTATTTAACGAGTTGCTTTTATAACATGTTCAGTCACTTTTATACAAAACTTGAAGACTTTAGGGTATTTGTAAAGTTACAGCGTAAACTCTTCTAGTGCAAACTTGTTAGGGACGTTAGATTATGTTGACTGATAGTGTAGTTAGTACAAGCATGGTGGTATTCTCTAAGCCATTATTTCTCAAAGTTAGGTTGACGTATGCAGTATGTCTCTTGACTGAGAATTTTAAAGTGGCAGTTCACATTGGGGTTATATGATATATAAGAATAACCAAATCTGCTGTGCTTGGACTCCTTCACTATATGAGATGACGAACTGAAGGACTCTATTATAAGAGTTTACCAGTCGTAAGATGCTCATGACAGACCAGTTATGTGAACCAGTTACAGGATTTCAGTAAAGCTCATTATTTTGACTTCAAAAGACTCGTATGTATGGGGGTACTTATTGAGATATATTTTGTTTTTCTTGATATGTGAAGTGGTTAATAGCTTTTATTTTTTCCTCTTGGTCTGATCTCTCAGTCAGAGAGGAGGAATTGTCTTTGATTTTCACATATTTTTTGTGAATGTGAAAAAGAATTGTGTATGACTTGTTAAACAGGCATCTCTGCAGTTTCTACAGCAATTCATTTTAAGGAGTACCTTTATTTTGATTGACTGAAATTTTGAAAGTAACTTTATATTTTAAGTATTTGCTGTGGATGTCTTTGTTAACCCCCTCAAAAATATGATCCAAGTTGTGTAAATTATGCTTTTCCAATAGTTGCTATTAAAGATTATTTTGAGGAAAACAATATATTTTTTGAATGGCAAAGATCCTTTTTTGAGTGATAATGAATATTAGGGATTTATTGGTTACTGCCATATGACAGGGTGAGCTGTGTTTGAGTCTTGATATAGCATTTTTACTTAGTGGAATTTGTTATGAATTATTTAGGGGATAAGCACCATTGATTATTGTTGGACTGGCATCCCCTTAATTATGTTAAACCGATTAATTTTGATCCATATCTGTTTGAACATGCAAAAAATTTTTAAAGCACGGTAACATTTAAAGCATTTGTTGTGGATGTCTTTGTTAACTCCCTCAAAAGTATGATCCAGTTTGTGTAAATTATGGTTGGTCAGTACTTGCTATTAAAGATTATTTTGAGGAAAACAATATATTTTTGAATGGCAGAAGATCCTTTATGAGTGATTATGAATATTAGGGATTTATTGGTTAATGCTATTTGACGAAATTTGCTATTTTGATGGCGTTTTTATTGGTTTATATTCTTTAGGGGAACGAGAACCGCATGAATCCTGGATAAGTTGTTGAAGATTTGGTAAAGCTTGTGGTCACTAGTTATTCCTTAATATTTCATGAAATATCTCAAGGATCAGATACAACTGACTGACAGCATCATGTGTCTATATGCTCTAGTAAAATAGCTTCTTTATAATTTTATTAATACTTCCTTGGTCTTTTATACTCAAAAATGTCATTCGGATTGTTGCAAGTTCAAAATCATGCCAAACAAGCGGTTTAGTTACACCCCTTTTGCAACAGGTCATTTTCACGAAGTATTTTACATACAATAAGTAGGTCACATTGTAGCAATGTGCCATTGTTTTCATAAGTAAATATCATTGTACAATTGAGTCTTAATTCTCCTTGTTAAGATATGTGTGATGTTGCATTTTATTTGTTAACCATACTTTCTTTACTGCACTGGGTTAAAAAAGGTATATTACAAAATACTTTTGAAATAATTATTTGAACTGACAAAATAAATGGTCAAAATCAGATTAATATCAATGATTGTGGCATCACGGAAAGTATGGTAGTAGTGACCAGTCCGAATATCATGGTCGGATATGCTTTATTAACAGCCATAAGAGGCCGACGTTGTGTGATACGAACACAATCAGAATGAAAAAAAGGTATCATAAACGGACGCTCTGTATATTGTCATTTTGTAATTATCGCCCCTCCAGTGGGGTTCAGTAGAGGCAACATGCGTGGTTGAGGCGTCTTTGTGTAATGCGTCTCGACGGGTCATCCGTCCAATGAGCGTCCTTATTTCAAAGTGCAAATCCGCCCGACCAATCAAAACCTCAGAAGAAGCGCGCGCCCGAAACGGTCGAATAATACACCAGCTCCCACACTCGGTCGACCAATAGCAGCCGGGCTCGCACACTGGTCCGGCCAATCAGGATAAGATGGGCCAGCGCGCCAAAGCGTACGTTAGTATTCATGTGGGTGTCCGGACACAAATTCCTACCTGTGTTTTTCCACATATATTCGGTAAGTACGGAATGATGTGACTGTGAAGAGGGACCTAAATTATATTACTGTAATATTGAATTTCTGCCGATTTTGCTGGTATGTTTAGAGTCTTAAAAAATAATTTTTATAAATGGAGAAAGTAAGGAAAGTGGTGAGGTCGGGCGTTCAAATGTGGCGGGGTAGCGTGGGGGACGCGGCTTCGCTCACCTCCCACCCGTATCGTCGCGACTCTCCCACAATCTTGCGTGTTTCTCCGATAATATCGCAATTATTCGTCGATACGCAAAGCGGGATGGTTCGCGCCGTCCTTCGGTATAGATTACATGAAGGAGTGTAATGGCCACCGAGTTAGAGACAGTCATTATTGAGTTAAATGCCTCCAGCTGTTTGCGTAAGACTCGGAAATGTCAACCAAACTAACCCCTTAAAACACGAACTAACAACCCGCAATGACACACTTCCGATATGGCCGCAATCTCTTTCTTTTTCAAAGATGTGACATAGAGAGTTTAATGCCCAATAGGTGGAGTTAAGCTGACCATTATCTGCCCAAGAGAACCCACCCACATTCCTCCTACCCTCTGCGAGGCTTGAAATATTTCTTGCACACACGGCGTCCATCCCCGGCGGCTGCCTCCCTGACAGTTACCACGTCGCTTGTTTCATTCGTGCGAGAGAGAAAAAAAACGACAGTCGAGCTGGCACTACAACTGTATAAAATAAATGACTTTATATTGTAAGTCGGGCATTGGTAATGTTTAAGGAGCCAGCAGGTAAGGAACGAAGGGGGAAAGATGCCAGTTTGAAGGAAGAGAAGCCATGTTCTCATTGTAGGTAGGAGGGGTCGCGGGGTGTAACTAACGTCCCAATACACTTGCCACTCCCAGTAAACCAGTCGATTCGTAATTGACGTGGTCATTTAAATAACCAGTTATGGCCGCTGGGTCATGAATGGAAAATAGTGTTTCGGGTGTATCACTGTGCATACACCGTCTAAACCATTGTGCATACACTGTCTAAACCATTGTGCATACACTGTCTAAACCATTGTGGATACACCGTATATAAACCATTGTTCTGTTCTTACCCAGATACATCAGCCTTACTAGACTAGGCGTCATGGGATGAGCCTCACTTGTCACTGCTGTGTATCACGTGTCTTTGGCACTGCTGTTATTTCATGATCATTGTCATTCCAGGACTTGAATTTAATGGAGAAAAAAAAGTGCAATTCAGTATCATGAAGGCTTAAGACTGTAGAAGTTTTATATTGACATTATCAGAAATGTTTATGATCTTCATGAAAGATATTGAATATCAGTAGTTCGATGGGGGTACAATGTTAACAATCAAGTTCCATCTTTATATCAAGCCTGTATTTCACGGCTCAGACCACCACGGTCCCTGGTTACATGGGGCTACACAGACTAATATGTGGTTTTTAGCAGCTGTCAGGAGTTTTTGTAGATAACACTCGCTGCATATGGGTGCCTCTCCTTACGGGGAGGAATAAGCGGACCGTTAGTTAGCCTGTCCATTCCTCTCGAGTGGAGAAAACCAGAATAATCACTCACCAATGTACGCTTATTTGAGGTAATTGTAATTTTTGTCATGACCATACATGGTGTTCTTTTGTAATTTACTTTTCAATTGGTCTTGTATATTGAATGTACTGTTTGTTTTTCCTCTTGTATATAAATATGAATAAACAAACTTGCAACGAGGAGTGTATTGTGGAGTTAGTGTGTTCTAGCCTAACCTTCATCATGGCCTCATTTTCATTACACAAAATTTCTACAGACAGTTCACTTAACTACATACCGCACCACAAACCTCATTCACAGTAAATAAGAGGAGTAATGATACTAATTATATAATGGTTATGAAATGTGTTGAAACATGAAAATATTTTAGCTGAGAAAATACTGTATTCATCACTTAAAGAAATATATTGATTGGGTTATTGCCTTCTAATCAAAAGCTGCTGAGGGCGTATGTTACCATTAATCGTTACAAAAAGGAAATTGTAAAAAAAAAAAAAAAAAGGAACTAAGTGTACATTAACCTTGAGATTAGGATACCCTTAATTGCTAAATTAACCCCGTCAATTTTCTGCACGCATGGAACATATCAGAGGATTTGGAATTGTCTGTATTCAGTTTTAAAAGATTTTAGGTGAAAATCTCCGTCCTTTGTTACAATTTAATATGTTGCTCATTTTACCTGTACGACTTGGTTAACACTAATATTTAAATACATGGTGTATGAAATGGCAATGAACATCATTTACATATCTTTACATGTAATGATCAAAATGGCAATGAACATTATTTACATATCTTTACATGTAATGATCACATCGTCTGGTGAGTTACAAGAAAAACAACATTCAGTTGATATATATGATCCGAGAAGTGCAATAGCACACTGATAAATGTAACATTGAAAGTAAAACATGAAATAGAAGAGCCGGTATATTTCGGTCTAGATTGTAAGACCCTCCTCAGCCGACTAAAATGAAGACAGACATGGCCTAAAGTTAGGTCACATGACGGGCCACGAGGCCTGAAGAACAAGTTATGGAGTCCAACCCTTGACCTCTGCTACCTGACATGACCCACACAGTGACCTGAGGAGAGATTGATGATAATCCTCTGAATGACCTAAGCCTAGATCAGGTCAGGTGACCACTGCCCATATGACAGGTTGAAATCAGGGGTAGAGCTCATGAAAATAAATTCTATCATTTCCTGCTAAAGGTACTGCGAGACATATCACAAAAGAGTTGTCTCGGTCATTATTGTAACCCTCATTTTGAATATGTTTAAGAATAGCAGAATTTTCCTGGCCGCACCTAACAGCATGCTTTAGAGTAGCTAAAAGTAAACAAGGGTCACTCAGTAGGTTTTAAACTTATTTAAAATGAGAGTTACACCACTGACTGGAACAACTGTTCTTTGTTATATAATTCTCATTGTACCTTTAGCAGAAAAACATGATCTGCTTTCATGAGCTCTACCCTTGATTTCACAACCTGATTTGATCATGGCTTAGGTCATTCAGAGGAATACCCCCAACCTCTCCTCAGGTCAGTGTGTGGGTCACATGTCAGGTATCTTACATCAAGGGTTGGGTTCCTGACTTGTCCTTCCAGCCTTGTGGCTGGTCATGTGACCTGACTTGTCTGTTTCTTCATTTTAGTCG
>JAUUDY010113389.1:0-14034 GCA_032361765.1 Panulirus inflatus
ACTCCTAAGACCTTCCACAACGCATCTCTAACAACCCTATCTTATGCTTTCTTCAGATCCATAAATGCTACATAAAAATCCATCTAAGTATTTCTCACACACATTCTTTGAAGCAAACACATGATCCACACATCCTTTACCATTTCTGAAATGTCACTGCTCTTCCCCAGTCTGATGCTCTGTACATGATTTCTCTTATTCACTTATTCATAAGAATATAAAAAATAAAGAAATGCTTATTTTATGATTATTTCATTTTTATTTTACAGATTGCAATGCTCAAATTTGCAACATGGGGTAAGGAGAACAGTGAAGGTGGAGAAAGAGTGCTGGAGTGGTCAGATGTTCGCCGTGCATACTTCTTTGTATCCTTTATCAGCTCATTTCTTTTATTAGTCAAATGCTTAAGAAAAAATAGGACTCTTGAATTTTACATATGTTTGCCAATACTTATTTATAGAATTCAGGGTATCTGTATCTTGTATATAAGCCAGAGATATACTAATGTAGAGTAGGATAGAGACTGTGATAATGGCAGTAAGTTTTTATGTTATTATTTACTTCTCATTTTTGATTGGTGACTTAGTTTAGAGAACCTATTTGAGGGATAATGATCAGCTATCCTTTGTTATCATCCAGTAATATGTGACTGCTCAGACTTACCAAAATGCCAAAATGCATTAGTGGGATTGTCAAAGTAGTGCCAAACACTTGCTCTCTCAGCACCCTGGCCACCGTACCAGCTTTCTGGTCTTTTGTTGGGATGGCCTATGCAAACCTAGTAAACGTATCTTCTCGAAACCTTTGCTTTTTTCCAGTATTGTGAAGTCTGCAGCTAATATCTCCCATGGCCTGCTAGCACCCACTGTCCCCAAAGGAGGGTGTGGGCTTGGCATCTCCTCCTTCATTAATACACACCTCTTGCACTTTGTTACATATTCCAAGACCATTTTCGCCAGACCTGGCCAGTAACCTTGATTCTGCATCAGCTCCAATGTGCGGTTCCTATCTTGGTGCCCGAACTGGTCATGGCATGCCCATAGCAACACATTTTGTAATCTGTGTGTCAACACTGGCTGCTCTCACCATACGTTCATGCCTGCACTCTCCCTCTACCACAGCACGCCCTTGTCGACCTATAAATGGTGTCTCACTCGGTATAACCTTTGGAACTTTTCATCCTCTGACCACTTTCTCAACTCACTTTCATCCAGCTCTCCTCCTAGAGACTTCCTCACAGCCACCATTATGCTTACCGCTGCCTGACTATTGTGCAATTTGTTGGGTGTCCAGAGCCCCAGGGTGGGATCATGCTCTTGCTCTACCCACATAGCTTCTTTGAATAGTTCCTTTAGGTTTTGATCTTTTTTCATACATGACACTTATGGATATACTGTGAACTAGTCTCATGAGAATAGACTTTCTGGAGTCCACTCCACTTTTAGAAAATATATGTTGAACCTTTAGCTGTAGTTTTCTTCAATCATGGACATAAGCCTTTATCAGAAAGTTCAGAAAGAGGTTATCCCTGTAAGTGTCTTGTGATGTGTAGAGCAGTTTAGGGGTTAAGAAGAATTAAATCTTGCCTTTTAGTAGTGGACATCTCTTAATTGTTAAAAAACAAATAAGATGTTTGGGTTATTTTTGTAAATTTTTATCCTAGTTTTTTCTTTCAGAATGTGAAATTCATGTGTCATGTTTGCCCTTAACTCTTGAGATTCAGCTGTTCTTCATTGTTTTAGCATTCTTTGGTACTGGGAATATAGCAAGCATCAACAGCTTTGATCCTAGCTTTGTGTACTGTTTCATCACTGTTTTCTCTCCATTCATCATGGGCAGTTTGTTACTCTTCAAGATCATCATCCCTTTCCTGCTAGTCACCTGCTTCTTCCATGCTATCTGCACACTTATTGAGGTAAGTAAGCAGAGACAATTCTTTATGTTATGTGTTTCCGTGGATATGTTGGCTATGGATGGTAGGCTTTGATTTTGGTACATTATGCATAATTGCTATAACCACTTTCAGTCATTTGAGTAGCTGATTATAAATGAAATACCTTGTGTACTTCATGGTTAGGCAAGGAAGGCAGTGTTGTTATCATCTTTTGTGTAGCATTTAAGTTGCCTGCATTCAGAGTTACTAATGATCCAGTTGATAAACGTTAGTCTCACAGTATTCCTTTTACTTTGTTCCTTTCATGGAATTTCCAGTTGAACTGCATAATAGGAAATTAAAGACCTTTCCATATCACACTGCAGAATAGAAATAGAATTTGCCCTCGTCAAAGCTGACTCTTTTGCAGGTTCCAACCCGTGCGCTCTTCTATGTGTTCCTGGTGATGTCAGACTTCATGGCCCTTCACTTTTTCTTTCTTATTCGAACTGAGGGCTCATGGCTAGACATTGGAACTTCTCTCAGTCATTATATCATCTCCATGACAACTACAATATTCCTTATTGTCCTCCTGTTCATAGCTAAGTTTCTTACTACTTTTAGTATTGGAAAAGCTCCCAAAGAAGGTGAATGTGTTCTGCCAAGAGTGTCAGTCGGTAGACCACACCGAGACTAATAATTGAGAAACACATTGGAAACTTTACCTCAGCAATTTAAGTAATGTGAATGTATGTTTGATGGCAGAAATTCTATTTTTGCTTTAACCCCTTGAAGACTCTTTACCTACTTCAGAACTGCCTTATCATCATTTGTTTCTTGTTACTAAAGCTTTTAAGTGCAAAAATGGTATTTTGAATCCATCTCTGAAGGAAATTCATCATGTTCACAAGACATTTTGAAACAGAGTCCATCACTTGTATATTTAAAGTATTATATACAAACTTGTTATCTTTGTGTTAGTTAACATAGGAGCCATCACACACCTACAAGTTTGATGGACTTAACCCAAAAGATTCTCAGTGTCTAGACATAAGGTGTTAAGCATGCTGACCTTAATTAGTAGCAGGGCTGGCTGCAAATCACTTTGAGGATGTAGTAATTAATTAGCACTGGGTAGATTTTACAGTGAGAGGATTTGAATATTTGATTTTTCACAAAATACGGCATAAAGAGTATATTACACTCATGATTTATTGTTTTAGAGTAAAGAAATTTCCTTTATGTCATACTTGTAACTTATTCCCTGGAATGAATGTTTTCTGTGTGAGTTTGAGTAATATGATGAGGAAATGGAGTAGTACATAGAGCAAAATAATTTCAAGGCAAAATTATGTTAAAACAGTATTATTCCATTGAAATGACATGAGTATCTGAACCCTTGTTATATTGCAATTTCATGTTTGCAAATTTATTTCACCACACTTTTAGATCACAAATTCCTTTTCACAATTGATTTAAAGGAAAATACTGAAAATTTAAAGTCTTAGTACATTCTGTAGAGTATACCATGAGTAAAACAGATTTTTCAGCTAAGCTAAGAACAATCTCTATCCTTGGATTAAAATTTGTGAAAAATTAATGGTATTGCAGAAGACTGCTATATTCTGTTATTAGATGATTTCCCTTCAAATTACAGAGATTACTATTGAGGGTTTGTGCTTGTTTGACATAGTCATAAGGATTCTTCATAGCACTATAACAGTATTTAGATCTTCTCTCACTTCTAGCAATTTTTTTCTTTCATGTAGTTGTTTATAAATGATTATTTTATGATATTTCAAGCGCAAGAAGGCATTACCAAATCTGCCTGCTTGTGGTTGCACTGCAAGTCAAGAGTTATTTTTGGCGAATTTGTATCACGAGTCCGTCTTTTCCTTGCTCCTTATTGTAGTGGACTGTGAAGAAGCAGTCTTTAGAACTTATAATAATATGATGATTAATAAGCACAACACTAAATCTTATACCAACATCACCATTATGAAGCAGGTTTGTAGAGCACTGATAGATATTTATAGCTGTTCAATTTGTCACTATTATTCTTGATTGTACATTATCTATTTTTATGTATTTATCTTTGTAAATCATTACACTATCATCCTGATTGGCAAATAATTATATTATGCACCACTAGTATAGTCATCAATCATTATGCTGTCATGGAAATATTACTGATAAGTTGATGAGTTTGTAGAATACAAAGATAAATATTTGTAAAGGTTTTTTAATTTTTTACATTCTTTTTGCTTGTTTGTTATTTATTCTTTTATCTGATGCACCAAAGGATGCAGAAATGGATCTTGGTGAATCTTAAAGTGGATAACTCATAGTGTTACTGGAACATAAGCATAATGCATCATTGGAATACCAGGATGTTGATACTGGAGAAGATTTCCACCAATGACCAAGGAGGTACATTACCCGTACTACCCTCCTGGGTATCGGGAAGGTTAGTGATAGCTGCTCAGTGAGCCAGCACTTCAGTGGTTGTCAAGTTGCTTTCCTCAGACCCAGGTAGCTGTCATCTCTTTCTGCCTCACTCATGTGTGGACCACTGGCATTCTTATTAACTCTAGATTTCCCTCTGGTGAACACTATGCACTAGCCCAGCCTTTTGGCAAAATGGCAGGAGCAATAGATAGTAGTAGGTAGGAATATTTAAGCAGGAGCATTAGGTAGAAACATTAAGTAGAGGTATGAACATTAGGTAGGAACATAAGGTAGAAGCCTCTGCAAACATTACATTAGAGTTGCTTCTGCCAGTGGCCTGTTAAGAGTGAGGAACCAAAGGCTAAGAAGCAGCACTGAAGGACACTAGTTATGGAGATTCTATTTCCATGATCACCCCCATGAGGGAATTCTGGGTGAGAACAGGCATTAGTGGTATAGACAAATAGATAGATTTCCATCTCTCCACTCACACCCTTCTTACTTATCTTTAGTGTGCAGGAGATATATAGGCACTAAAAATATCACACAATAACAACCAGAACAAACAGCTGTGGCAAAGGGAAACTTGACTGGAAGCATTTGAAAAAAATGTTCATCAAGTTTTGACATTTTGATGTTACTAAAAGGAATACATTATCATTTATACTAATGATATTAGTTTTGGTGAGTGCAGAGTGGATGCTTTCATTGTCGATAAGAGTGTTAATGATGTTCAGCCTGTGATCTGGTATGTTTCCCTAGGATTGTTGGTTGTAATCTTTCCTTAACGTACAGGTTGAATATCCCTTATCTGAAATGCCTTGGACCAGAAGTGTTTTGGATTTGGAAACAGGTTAGAGATGAGACATTCCTCAATGTTTCGACCATTCAACAGTCTTCATCAGGAGATACTGATTCCAGTATTCAGTGGGACCATATTCCCCAGCAAGTGATGGTCACCTAGTCAGATGCCTTGGCATGTTGCTCTCTGACTGGATAGCTTGTCTTGCTGCCTTCACTCGTTCACAGTGATCTCCACTTCCTAATGTGACCAGCAGATGAACCCAGACCTCGTGTTAACGTTGTCTTTGGTAGTGATATAAGCTGCTTTTAATGTCTTATATATTTGTTTGCTTGGACCCTTGTGTAGTATTCTCTCCTCATCCCACTACATGGATTTGCAGCAATGAGTTCCATTTTATTTACATAGTGCAAGTCTCAGCACAATGTAAACAGAGCGGAACTCGTGGCTGCAAATCTGTGTATTGGGATGAGATGAGAATTCAGCACAAGGGCCTAAACAAACAAACATGAATAGGACATTAGAAGCGGCTTATGTCACTACCAAAGAAATGTTAACACAAGGTTTGGGTTCATCTGCTGGTCAAGTCAGGCAGCAGAGATCGCTGTTAATGAATGGAGGTAGCAGGACAAGCGATGCAATCAGAGAGTGACATGCCAAGGTATCCAAACTGGGTGACCATCACTTGCTGGGGAATATAATCCTGCTGAATGCTGGAATTGGTATCTCCTGAGGAAGACCATTGAACAGTCAAATGTTGAGGTATGTCTGAGCTCTAACCCATTTGTTTCCATTCCATCCTGTTTTCCACATTTTTTATGATGGATTATACATATATCTTGAGGTGGGACCCAAGTCTAAACACAAAATCTATATATGTTTCATATACACCTTATACACATATCCTGAAGGTAATTTATACAATATTTTTAATAGATTTGTGCATGAAATAAAGTTTTTGTAACACTGAACCATCAGAAAGCTAAGTTGTCACAACCTGTTTTTTTAAATGTTTTCTCCAGAGTTATCTGCTTCATTAACAATGGTTTTTGTCTTAGAAGTCTCTCTTTGATTTTATTAACTAACATGAATTCTTGTTCTGTTATGAATGCATACTGCCCTAGTCCTTCAGTAAGTCCATCACACATTTTTACCATGTTATCTATAGGCACTTTTTCTGCAGTGTTAACAAAGTCATCTTTAATGTCTCTTATCTTGATCACTTTAATTCAGAATCATTTCAGCTATTTTACCATCGGTCAGTGAATGAAGAACTGGAGCCTCATTATCTGCAGGCCTTTTTGACATTTTCAACAATATCTTTTTGTGCCACAGAGCAGAATAAGCAAAAAATACAGTGAATAATGCACTTAGTCTGGCAGTGACGATGGTTTGTAACATACTTGTTCCAACAGAGTATTAGAGCCCAGCATGGGTAAACGAGGTCAGGTGTGGAATTTTACACTTGTGACATCGTGTTGTCACTCAAAAAGTTTTGTATTTTGGAGCATTGCAGATTTTCAAATCAGGGATGCTCAACTTGTACCAGCATTTCATATATGTGTTCAATTCCTGCAGACAGGAAGTTATGTATATTTGCTGTAGTGGTAATGTAATTTATTACTGAGCAGTTAGGATTTCTATTATTGTTAAAATCATGGGTTATGGGGCAGAAACTTGGATTAAGAATGCATTCTCTATTTTCACATAAAGTTTAATCAAACTTCCATGATTTCGATATTCAGGTCATACTCTAGGAGCATAATCCCAGCAGAAATCAAGGCTTGCTGATATGCATGTATGTGTATGATTATATCTGTGTATATATGTACAGTTGTGTGTACATACAGAAAATAGGTATAATACTTCAGTAATCTTTATGTTGTTAAATTGATTTTTGACAAGTATGAGTAGCAGTGGTACGTCAAAGAAGCTTATGAAACTGTTAAAGCATTGTATATAATCTGAAATTGAATAATTTTCTCCACTGGATGCATGGTTTTGTTACACTCTGGTACAGGTCTCCCCCCTATGCACAAGTAGTGTATTTCTGTCAAAAATACATGTATTGCTAATCCATGTGAATTGGACTTCATAGTGTATGGGGAAAAATAGGGATACTTTCCTAACACCTCCATTAGACCTCATTTTTCACTTTTGCCATGGAAAAAAGAGTGTGTTAGCCAGGTTTGTAGAGACATCATATGCATGGAGTCTTTGCATGGATCACACTTTATATTGTGTTTGTTTCTGATTTTGATGATCCACCTAGATTGCAAACATTTTTCCCATTTCCTTTATCAAAAGATGTCTCTCGTCATATTCTTGGAATCTAGTTACCTGACAGAGGCGTGGTTTTTAGTCATAGTCGTGGTTTTTAGTTTTTTTTTGCTTTCTAATGATGCCTCCTTTCTTTATACTGTGAAGTTGTGAAATTCTCTTCCCCTTTTTGTCTTTCCCTCTTCTTTTAAGAGTCAGGTAATTGAAGTCCCCATTTATTAGAACTTTTTCACTTATAATGTGCACTTTTCTTGCTGCCTCCAGTGATTGCCCTGGATTCTTGCAATTCTTTAGATGGTTACAATTTATCACCGCCAACAGTCTTTCCAAAAGACTACTGTTTGAATGAACCATCCATTTGTATTTCCTGAAACTTAATGTTATCCCTAATTAAGAGGGCTCTTACTTTGTCTTTCCTGTCCCTCCATGGTATAATGTATAGTGTAAGCAAGATGTCACTTCTTTAGTAAGTCTTGTCTTCTTTACAAAAACATCAGTTGTGTTTCCCTGATTTGATTATTTACAACTGGTCTATCCTTGTTTGTATATACCATTTGTAATCTGATACTCGTGCCACATAGTAATCTTGGCCCCCCTAAGCTAGTAGTGATGTTCTGCCTTCTGGCCTCATTTGATATCACTTGCTTCTTTTTTTTTTGCAGCCTTACAGTCTGCAGTCTTTAATTCCCTTTTGCTCTACTCTTTGTTTATTGCCTTTCACAAACACCACTCATTGTTCCTCCATTTTAGCAAGTTTCCTAGCATACTTATGTACCTCTTGCTTATACATCCCCATACCACACATAATCCCAACACATTGCTCCCTCCTATCGTGTCACAGAGTCCATTATCATGTCTCTCCTTTTGATAGATTTTTTTTTTTTTGCTTCAGCAGCTCTCATTCATGTCATTCATATACAACTAATCATTCTTTCTGTGTTCATATCTCTAGCATTGTATTTCCCTCTGATTTATATTCTTAAGATCAAATGTTTCAATAACTATCCTTTTGATAGATATATTTTTTTTTGCTTCAGTGGCTCCCATTCATGTCATTCATATACAACTAATCACTCTTTCTGTGTTCATATCTCTAGCATTGTATTTCCCTCTGATTTATATTCTTAAGATCAAATGTTTCGATAACTTACAATGTGATTAGTCACGTTAAAGATGATACTGAAATTGTTTAGAATTTTGCTGCTGTGGAAATGGCAGTGATTAGTGTGTGTTACATCATATGCATGACCATACTGTAGACCTTGAGGAGGAAAATCGTAGATAGGAGCTGTTATATGGGTGATGTTGGGCTAAGAAGCAGGCAAAGTGTTTTTGTAATTTTTCTCATATCTGGTTTTTCTTGACTTCATTTATGTACTCTTAGGACCTGGACGAGTTTTATTTACACTTGAATGGGGATTATTTGCCACTGTCTAAAGCATCAGAAAAAGTTTGCATTAATTAATAAGTATAATTGTATTTCAAATACAGAACTGTGTTAAGTGCATTGAAGTATAATCTGCATTACACAAGTTATGCGGTATTTGTATGGTTTTAAAGTAAGTGATAATATACAGTATTTTATTGTTTAGAATCATCTTTTGTCTTGTACAGTATATGAATAGTACAGCAGTTTTTTGAGAAAATATTTGTTATATGATGGCAGTCTGTGATGTGCTTACAAATTTGTTATTTTTCTCCAATCTAGCTGTTTACTTTGGTTATAATCCAGCTGAACAGCAGAGTCCTTAGCAAAATGTGTAAGAGACTACTGTTTGGCCTTTTAAAACTCTATGTGAGCTAAAGTGGTTAAGGTTATAAAGTGTGTCACCTTGTTTTCATTGTGGAAAACATCATAGATGATACACATCAGATATATCATGTTTTCATTATATGAAGGTGCTTTGTAATGCACAGATGTATGGGAACTGCTTTGCATAGTTGACAGTTTACCCAATCTGCAAAGTTCTTGTGTAAGTTGTTTATAACACTGTCATGTGACTTTTGGCTTTCAAATGCATCCGTATTTAAGGTTTTGAGATTATGTGGAGGTATCACGTTGCATTGTATGCAGGAAATGAATTAAAAGATATACTGTAGGTAGATAATTTTCTGTGATAGTGTAAATGATTAATTATTTGTCCATATCTTGTGTGTCGTCTGCTGTACAGTAGGATGACCAATGTAAGAGTTTTTTATCACTTTCTCAGCACAGTTATGCAACTTGCAGATATCTTTTCAGACTAATACTGACATTTGTCAGTCTTATTGCATGTAAATATTGTTTGTGAAGTTATTATTGTTGCTATTTGAGCACTTTCAAGGGTGATTGTTGAGATTCTCTTTTTTCATAGTGCTTTATGCTAATGAAAATTGACAAAGTATGTTTTAATTTCCTTTTATGAATATTTGCCACTCCCTGTAATCTCTTTTTGGATTGTCTGAAAAGCACTTCTCTCTCAGGACACAAGCTAGGCTAATGGTTCTGATGTCATCCATCCCTCTGCACTGAAAGAGTGTGCCTTTGAATTTGCACCTGTGCTTACTCATTTGTTCCATTTCTGTTTAAAAACTAAAACTTTTCCATCTCCTTAGAAACAAGCATTGCTACACCCCATCCCTAAGAAGGGACCATTCTGACACCTCTAACTATCATCTTATTGCTTTGACATCTGCCATTGCCAACGTTTTTGAATCCCTCCTCAACTTCCATATCCTTTGACACCTTGAAAATCAGTCTTCCCTCTGATCACCATTATGGCTTCTGTAAGGCGAGATCCACTGGTGATATTCTTTCCTACCTTACTGATGTCTGGTCATCATCCCTGAAAGATTTTGGGGAGTCATATGTAGTTGGCATATTTAAAGCTTTTGACAGAGTTTAGCATCAGGGTCTTATCTTTAAGCTTCCCTCTTTTGGCTACCCTCCCTCATTTTGCTCCTTCGTATATAGCTTCCTCTCAGGCCATTCTATCTCTGTGGTCATTGATGTATCAACTTCCTCCTCTTCTCTATCACTAGTGGTGTCCTTCAAGGTTCTGTTGTGTCCCATACACTTTTTATCCATTTTTTCAATGGTTTCCCTTCCTCTACAAATAATCAAATGCACTTATACACTAACAACTCACCACTGCATTCATCCACGTACTTCAGTTCTGCTCCTCCTTCTCTCACACAATCTGCATCTTGTCTTGACACAGCTTCCTTAATGATTTCAGACTTGGGCAGGATATTTCAGTGGGGTAAATGAAATCTAGACTTGGACAGGATATTTCGGTGGGGTAAATGAAATCTAGTTAAGTTTAATGCCTCTAAGACCCAGTTTCTACCCATCTCTGTATGGAAAACTCTCATCTCTTGTCTCTCCTTTGAAGGTTCAGTACTTCCACCTCTTGACTCAGTGAACATACTTGGTATTACTGCAACATCCACTCTTTCTTGGAAACCCAACATTACAGTAATTGCCAAGTCTGCCTCTGAGAAACTGGGCGTTCTGTTTAGATGTCGAAATTTCTTTTCTTATGAACAAGTACTTTGTTTATACAAAGGATCGATTCTTCCTTGTATGGAGTTCTGATCTCATGTCTGGGGTGGTTCTAATTCATCCTTACTTGACAGAGTTGAGTCGAAAGCGGTCTGATTTACAAACTGTCCCTGGCTAACTTTCAAACTTGACCCTCTTGCCATACTCTGCAATGGTGGTTTACTTTCCCTCTTCTATAAGGTATTACTTTGTCTTTTTGGCCCAGAGCCCTGGCTACTTGTGTGCCCCCACCCCTAGCTAAATCACTCAATATTTGGCAAGCTGCTGCATCACATGATTACTGTGTGGCTATCAGCAAGTCAAAGGTGGGCCTTTTTGATATGTGGTTCTTTCCCTACACGTCAAAGCTTTGGAACTCTGCCTTCTTATTTTTTCTCAATAACAATGACTTGGCACATTTTAAAAGACAAGTTTTTCACTTATTCCAAAATTCATAAATACTTTCCCTTGTCTTTTCTTTTTCCCTTTTTATAATTCTCTTTATGTTTCAATTAAGGCCTGGCCTTGATTTGGACATTTATCCATAATTGGAGCTTTCAGTGTAAAAGAAAAGTGTTTGACCTTATGTGATATTAGCAATTATTATTCATGACCACTCCAACAGGTTATTTTGATATTTCTCATATTTCTAGCCTTACTTGCATTGAGTCACTGGATTTGGTACATTAGACATGACAGCGGATGGGTACATGTCTAAGGTACCAAACCCTGAGCTCACAGACAAACCCCACAGAGCAATTTTGTGGTATCGCTTAACCACTTCGTGTGCCCTAGTTCAGCCCGCTGGCAGCATATCTTCCATATATATCAAACCATTTGTTTTCACTTAAACATTGACACAGAGGATCTGCAACTAGTCTCTGCTTAGTCTTTTAATACTCATCCTTTCCTGATGTCCAATTTCAGCATACCGTGGTCAGCTCTCTCAATCATACTCCACTTATTACCACACCTAATTCTTACACTGTCATTCCTCACACTTTACTCTCCTGATACCTTATATTGTCCTCAGGCATTTCATTTTCAACTGATCCACCCTCTTCTGTTCTTTTCCATTAATGGCCCAAGGCAGCCGATGAATGCATGTGAGCAAATGAGGCTGGGAAATGGTAAACAAATTTGGAAAAAATGTGCTCTTATAGAATCCATTTGCATAAGGGGGACCTCTTTCAGTGGCATTAAAACTAATGAAGAAGGAAACAAAGGATTTTCTGATATTCTTCTTCAGGCTGTCTTAGATTACTCAAGTTATCTCTTTGGCTGCTGCTGTTTCTATCTTTGTAAATTACTACAAGAATGTATTTGTGAAATGATGATTGTCTTGTAAAAGAAATAACTATTGATGATTCTGACTATTAGATAAGATGAATACAGGCTAAAGTTTTGGTCACTTAGCTGAAGAGATTCTACTTGGCCAAATGCAATGTGATGAAAATGAATGCATGTGAAACGAGTCCCGGTTATGACTAAACTCACAAGAGACAGATTCCAAGAGCAAATGTACATAAACTTTGGGATGACACAGTACTTAATCACCAGAACATCACATGTAAAGGAGGAAAAGTGTGTATCATATTCATGCACAGGGATAAAAATATCTATTAGAGCCAATACATTATCATCGATTTGCTCATAGGGGTAAAGAGATTTGCTGTAAAGATTGAAGTGATGGAGCTCAAATATAGAGGGAGGATGGCAGGTAAAAGTACAGACAACTGTTCTAAAATCATGTATATTTCTTCTTTCATCACAAGCAAAACCCCTACAGCCCCATGAGCCTTTTTTTATTATTAGTAGGTTACACCGAGTCTGCCAAATGCTCTGAATTACTTGAGAATATGTTAATTTTTGAAAAGTATTTAACAACACACTATAGGAAACAAGATAGATTTAGCATGTATAATCCAGTAGTTACTGAAAAAACAAAAGCATAGCCAAACATATTTGTCATAGTCACTTTTCAGAAGTGTTTGAAACATGGAAACCCAGCAACTGATTCTTATTTTTCATGTACACTTATTATTCTATTCTTACTACACTGTTGTATTATTATTATTGGTGTATTCTATTTTACAGTGGTTAGTTGTAAACTATCATTTCCTTATGCTGTGTTCTCTGTTTCCGAACTATCCAGAGAAAATGCTAAAAAGCATAAACACTCACATAGTGATATCACATCATTGCAATATGTAGGTTTGACAGTTATTAAAAAGAATTCTATCAAAATGTTTTATTCGTATATACATTGCAGAGAATAAATATGTAACAATGCATATTATACTTAAAGCTCCATATCCATAATATAATTGGAAAATCTTACCTAAAATTAACTTAAAAAAAAAAATTCCTCTAAACAAAATTGATTTGCTCCAATTTAGTTCAGATTTAATGAAAATTCCAAACCAAGTCGATACCAAGTCAAAGGGTATTCAAACCCATTTTGGAGAGAATTTACACTATCACTGGCTCCACCAAAAGTTTTTGTACAGTATGAAAAAATTCAGTGTTTTTAGATACCTTTTTCACAATAAAGAGTGTACAATAATCATCAGGTTCCAGCATTTTGCAAATTCCATGAAATGCTACCACAAAACAGAATCCTAATGTGTAGTTGGTGCAGAGTACAAGAATGTGGGGAAGATTAGGGTTAAAGTGTAATTCTGAATTCTCACTTTGTACACTTAATACCAGCATAGGGAAATTACTGAATTATTTTGATACTTATTCCTGTTAAATGAGTTTTGAATGATCACCCATCATCACTGTTCATCACAGTGCTGTTTGTAGAAGGCTTTTAGGTAAAGAAAAAAAATTTTGAACTGAAAAATTCACCCAAACTCATCTAAATTATTCTAAACATTAAAAAGATGGCAGTTGCCACCATGCATCACTGCAATGTGATCCATGAAGAAAAGCAAAGTATCTTTTAAAATGTCAAACAAACAATGTAAAATACATACTGAAAATCATACCTTCAAAATTTCATGTAAAAAATCTTGAATAAAACAACAGCTACTTCAAAAAAGAAATGCAAAAAAGAATGCATAGATTAGTAAATAACTACAGAGTGCTCATATTTAGTCCTGT
>JAUUDY010113498.1:0-13223 GCA_032361765.1 Panulirus inflatus
GTAGAAAAATTATTAGAAGAGACATGAGAAGCATTTCTTCAACTACAGAATACGTAGTGAGCATTTGACACAAGATAAGAGAAGATGAAGTAAACAGGAGTAGCATGTAGCACTGGAAAACTTAAAAAGTCTGTATGAATGATAGAGTAAGTTTAGAGTACAAATCCTCTTCCCAAGTGCATGTGTCAGTCTCACCAACCCTCAATTTCAGTCATCAAAGCACAAAGCACATGATACATCACAAAACAATTACACTCACTTAAGAGAAAAATAACGAATCTACGGGATCTGGAAAACCGGCAAAGAAATCTAAATAGGCAACACGTGCAATCAGATACACAACCAATGGAAGTCAAGTGCACTGAAAGGCTAAAAAGCATCAATGGAGTTTACCAGTTATGGACACCCTTTTGCCATGGCCACCCCCTTAAGGGAGCTCCCAAATGGAACAGACATCACAGATATTGATAAATAGATAGATAGATAGATAAAGAGACTAAACAGTGTCTAAGATGGAATACACTGAAAGAAGGCCTAATAATAAGTACTATCTTGAAGGAAACAAATGGCAGACACAAACATGCAAAAGGGAATTGAGGTTACTATAATACCCAGCCTATCCCCACATCATTATTTACAGGAAAACAGTTGAGGTAAATCACTTAATGGTCTGAAAAGGATTCTCCCTGGTGCTAGAAAACTGGTTTCTTTAATCCATACAGTTACAGAAAATGTTTAAATGAGATAAACTTACTACCTGAACATACCTTTGATGATAACTGGATTAACTGACATTGTGAAGAGCATGCACTACACTTAAAGCGTGATTCTGCTGTTGAAAGAATTAAACAAAGTATTTTACACTGTCTCACAGCAGGATTTTTTTTAGTAAATATTGTACAATTATGGAAAATAAAATAGGTTGAAAAACTGAGTTAAGGTTGATGAAAGTTAAATAAGCAAACATTTACATTCCATGGGCAGGGCTTCTAACCAATCCATAAGGCTTTACTTGTAAACTGATCACAAAACACCTTTCAGTTGTAGTTAGCTAACTGATTTTTGGCAATTCATTCACTTTCTTGAGCAAAATTCAAACAAATGCATTAGCTAAACATGGAAATACATATATAAATTTCAGGTTTTCAGATTTTACTTTGTCTTTATGTAAGTGTTATGTACAGACTCTGCTCATTGCTTCCAAGACTCATTCCTTAATGGATGCAGTCCACATTTGTGATAACATGGCTGCAAAACACATCTCTAAACCTACTTTCTCATTCTCTATCTTTTTCCAAACATTAAATTTCACTAAACATACTGGAAGTACCGTCTGAGATCTCTATAACATATCAAAAAGTATATCAGGATCTACAAACATATGCCCCTAATTTCAAAATCCTAAAATCAGTCTCTACAGACCCATGTGAAGAACAACTATCATAAATGAATACTTTGTAGTCAAATGATTTACCAAATACTTCAGAATAGTAACTATGGACAATCATGTTCTCTGTACTCAATCTTTTTAGCTCTCACTTAACCAATATCTAAGGAGTGATACACATGATTATGAACAATAAATTACTTTTATGTACATACTATGAACCACTAAAAAACATTACCTCATGTATCTGATTTATTTCCACCATGGAGAGGTAACACTCAAATGTCAAACATGTAATGGCAAGAAAGAATTTACTGACACACTATGATTTTTTTTCTATAATAATACATGCAAAGATATCAACATACCTTGTGCAAGACAAAGGTCACAAAAGATATGACCACAACTAGTAAGAGCAAATGTTCTTTCACTCTCATCTCCTGGCTGTCGACAACATGAATTGCAGTTAATCCAATCCATGTTGATATCATTAATCTCTTGGAAGTAGTACAATAATTCTGGAGATGAATGCATTAAATTTAGAAATTGGCAGAAAGTTACTTTATGCATTATGATTTAAAGATCTTGTCAGTGATTTAAGAAACATAAATAAAAAATTTGACAGATCCAAAATGAGTCATTACACTTGAATACCCTTTCAATGTGACACTGCTTGTGAGAAATGTCAACACGTACTGGGAAAAGAAACAGCAAGAAAAAATGAACAATGGTTATCCTCCTTTACAATCCTCAAAAAGACTTGACAAATCAAAGGAAATATTCAATGAAAACGATGAAGGTACCATCAGAATGGTGCTGCCAGCAACAAGACTAGCCTTACTTGTTCATGTTAAACTACTGATGAGGGACTTCAGCCAAAATGAAACTGGCTGAGAAAGTCTTGGATTCAAATGGAGGAAAATGACTGAAGGTATAGATATCCAGAATATATTCAGCAGTACTGTTAGTATCAAGATGCTTCTAAGTAACTTACACTATATTCAAAGGGCAGATGCATCATCAATACATGATCATGCATAAATAACTGGAAACAGAATACATATGATCTAATACAATACTGTAACTGAGAAAAGTGGTCATGCACTGCACTGCTGGCAGGGATAAACAGTTAATCTATGACAGAACAATGTGAAATGGGATTTCACATTCACCACAAAAAGTTACAAGGGACTGTGTGATATATATTTAATGACAGAGTCAGTAGCTGAGTACCAATGAGATTTTGCCACGATGGCAGAACTCGCTCTTAGTGCATGCCACACGTCCTGCTTAATGAATAAGACCGTTCATATCTACTGTTATATAATTATCAATTATGAGTCCATCAGGAACTGCTTTCAACCACATATCAAGTCTTCTTTTACATGTTTTTGTAGTTGTTCCTTGTGTTTCTTATTTCTGTTTATAGCATAATGAATGGCCATTCATGCTTTCTTGTAGGGTTAGAACAATCAGATGTCAATGTAATAAGATTTTGTAAATTTTTTACAACCCATTTGTTATCATGAGTAGTTGAAAGTAACATATCTAGGTACAGATGTTTAACATTTTGTCTCAAATCCTTGTTCTGACATCATTTATGGCTTTGTAGATATGATGTTTACAAATGTCATGTCTCTTCTTTTGCCCTTTCAATGCAAAAGCCTTGGAGGGACCTAATGGCCTTGCTATTTGCTTTTCGATGCAACTGTGTGTAACCATGCTATGAATCTAATACAACTGAATGATTTCATCTAACTAGGCCCATGTGGATCCCACCCCACCTTAAGCTATCAATCACCTCTCCATCACTCAACTGCGGCTTACTTTATGTTAATAGTGAGCTAATGTTTAATTTAGACATGGTTCAACTAAAACAACTTACCTACAAGAATTTCAGCTCTAATAAGAAAACAGCATTAATGTCACATTACACCCAAGAATTCTTTAAGAAACTGTACTTTATGTTACATAAAATGTGTGTTTAGGCTCTGATATGTGAAGACAGCATTGATTTACCAAATTAGATCATACATTCTTCCTGGCTAAGTAATAGATTCTACAAGAGTTCTCCTCATTATCCAACTCATGGCATCAAAACAGCTGATGGTCAAACCGGACCCGAACATATCCCAAACTCACACCATTTTACCCGAGTAAACCTAACCACAATGAATATCAATATACACTTTCTGTTAACAGAGTGAGGCATATGATCTCATCCGCGAACTAAGTCCAAACAGATGTTCATATCCTGTGCAAACATTTGCTTCATACTGTTAATACTTTTTATATAAGGGTAAAGTTGCAGTTTTGATAGTAAAACTCACCTTAGTTAATACACAATAACATTCCTATGTCCACGTCCTCATGCCTCTCAACTCAATAACCAATAAATCAGAATGGGATTAGAAAATCATTTGCTGCTCTTATTTCACAAAGGTCGTGTATAAGTTTTTCAGATTTAAACCCAATGAAGTTGCACAACGCTGGACCATAAATCACGTTGTGTGGCAAAGAATAACAGCACAGCCTGAGCCTTGAGGCAAAGGAGCAGCTATCAGAAAGTAAACTCTTTAGATATCTAGTGACTGTAATTGCCATCTGGAATAATAATTACTCGTAATGAAAACTGTGTTATCCTTGATAGTGTATGTCAGGTTTCACTGGCTAACCATATATCCTTCATCTTACCTTGGAAAAATTACGTCCCTTCAATGATTTTGGCCTAATTACATAAATTACCCTGTCTTTCAAACTCTTTTGACTTCTTTTGTCAAGACTTAAATTTCGATGAGAAAAAAATACACATCAAAGACATGAGACACTTCTACCTCAAAGCAAGAATGTAAATGAAGTTAGTATCTTTACCACCCTCCACTACCAACACCGTGTACAGCACAAAGACCACAAGGATCAGAATGAGAGAATGAAAAAGATTTTACTTTCCCAGACTAAACGACATCATGGTGAAAAGTTCATTATTACAAAACACTGTAACAGTCTGTATTCCTTTATGAAGTTCATTACATGACACATCTTGTGAGGGTTAAATATTACACAAAAATTTATAACACAAAACTTCTCGCAAAGGATATCTGATGCCATCCTTCAGCTAATCAAGTTAACTTTTTTCTTTTATCTTTCTTTGGGATCCTACAACTATAATCATGACAAATATCCATAAATCAAATTCTTAGGATACTTAACCTCACACCTACCTGTATTAACCTGGAATTACCTTGTAAATATAACCAGTCAACTTACTACCTTTTGCGAGGGTCTTTAGTGACCAGACTTACCGAGCTTTCCAAGGTAAAATCTACAAGGAAAAGGATGCTGCTGCTTCATTGGAAGCACCCATCGCGTGCAGTAGCAAGTCTCTTTGATCGTTGGCGTTTCAAGGTGTCTCTTTCGCGACATTCAACGATGTTTTAGAGCCAACTTGCAAGCGAGAGAACTTCACTTCTTCCGTACGTGTTTCATGTTCACCATTGCCACTTTTGCCAACATCATTCAAAATTGGGTGAAAAAAAAAATATCCGGGTATCTTTATTCTAAGTGAATATCATATGCTTTTGGCTGTTCTATTGATTAATATATGGCCGGAAAATTATCTTATTTAAAGTGTTCATCTTTCACCTATGAGTATTGGTATTAGTTTTTTTTGTCGTTTTGTAAATATTATTTCTCACGTTGTATCTAAAAATCTTTTCATATCAGTCTGTCTAAACAATTATTGTGATATAGTAAGAAAAGTGACTTACATATGGGTATAGTTTCAAACTATTGAAAAAACTAATTTCTTGTGATCATATGGTTCTCCATATTCGCTAGCATGACACACTAGCACCATTATAAGGCGAGAAAGTCTGGAGTTATATTCTAAAAAAAAAAAAAAAAAAGAACATATATCATGTAGTGGCTCTAGACAAGAAGGAGGTGGATTGGAAGATAGAGTTTGGTATTTTGATGATACATGAACTCTTTCCATACCCCGGGTCTCCAGGTATTCCCGTTTTCAAGAATGTCTTCACTTGTATTAACAACTCTTTTTAGGATCATGTATTTCATATCTATCTGTTGAAAAAGTTCCGTGAGCTTGACTGTATCATTAGGTCAACTTAATGGTTCATTATTTACAGAAGTTTTATTTTTTATTCAAATATTTACGCCAAATGGTGCGGCAGACTATATCTTCGATGGGATTAATGCTTTTGCATAAGATATCATGTGAATAAACGTTTCCTGTTTTGAGTAGCAACGATGAAATCTTTAGACAGGTGTTAATATCAACTACTTGTTTTAGGAAAAAATTATTTGTATAGTTTTGTAATTTTTTTTTTTTTTTTTGGGGGGGGACCATTTTAAAATACCAGGAGAGTTCAATCAGTCCAGATGTTTCCTTTTTTTCATCCTCTAGTAGAAGCAGTAATACTGTAGTCACCCTTCTACCTTAGTTAAATCAAGTTACTATCTTTATCACTATATTTCTTTAATATGTCTTAAAGTAGTACCTTTGCCTAGGAAGTTTCCATTTACATTATTTTCAACCTTCCCAAGCTTTACATTTATTGGTAAAGTAGTTCTCCCTAAAGATTTTAGTTGGTAAGGAGCAAAGTAATGAGAAGGGATGTTTAAATATATGGAGAGAATGAGTGAGAAGTTAACAAAGAGGATATGTCTATTAGAAGTGGAAGGGTGAAGAAGAGGGAGTCAAAATTGGAGATGAACGGATTGAGTGGAAAAGATTTTGATAACTCAGTGAATGAACATGCTAGAGGGTGAAAGGGGTTCACAGGATGCAGTGAACTGGAGCATTGTGATATATAGGGGGAGACGTAAGTAGTAATTGGTAGGCAACCAACAACCAGGGAGGTAAATTACCAGTACTACCTGCCCAGGTATCAGGAGGATTAGTGACGGCTGCGTTGGAAGTCAGTACTTCAGTGGTTGTCAAGTTTCATTTCTCCAATCCAGGTTGCTGTCTTTTCTCTCTGCCTCACTAACACATGGACAACTGCTATTGTCCACAAACATACAGTCCCTCTTTGTCAGACATAACAATTGACAACACTTAACTCTCTCAGTTCATTTTTTTTTAACTAGATTTTTCTGTAGAGCACCATGCACTAGCCCTGCCTTTTGGCAAAATGGTAAGAGCAATAGTTACAAGTATGGGTAAGAACATTTAGGCAGGAGTATTAGGTAGAAACATTTGATAGAAATAGTATGTAGAACCATTAGGTAGTACTTAGTGGTTACATTAGGTAAGCACCTCTGCAAACACTGTGCAAGAGCTGCCCTCTGCTAATGGCCTGTTAAGGGCGAGGCACTAAAGGTTAAAAAACAACACTGCTGGAGTCCACTACTTATAGAGACTATTGCTGCAGCCAACCCTTTGATGGAGTTTCAAGAGGG
Source organism: Panulirus inflatus (assembly GCA_032361765.1). Taxonomy (NCBI): domain Eukaryota; kingdom Metazoa; phylum Arthropoda; class Malacostraca; order Decapoda; family Palinuridae; genus Panulirus; species Panulirus inflatus. The sequence goes on from JAUUDY010113498.1 coordinate 6,809, forward strand.
AAAATGCATCAGAGATATAGAAAGATAAATAGATGGACATGCTGTGAATTGATTGAACCAAGGCAAATGAAGCAGCTGCATAAAACATGTAAAGGTCTGAGCAGCCATGATGTGGATAGGGGCTTGTGGTGTTGACGCATTACAAATGACTGCTAGAAAATGAATGTGAGTGACAAGGCCTTTTCTTCGTCTGTTCTTGGCACTACCTCTGATGTAGATAACAGGGAACAAGCATGAAAAAAAATGGATTTGGTGTTAAGAGAGACCTGAGATAATAAAATGAAAACGATTGTGTTGGAAAATATAAGGTTCAGCAATACTGCAGAATCTGAATAAATGCAATGCCTGACAACTTATATAACACAGGTGTGTTCATCATGCAAGCCAGAATTGTTTTCTTTTTCCTTGAATCCATTACTATATCTCCTGTTTTATATATCTGTCTACAGCATCCTCAATTCTCCAATCCCAATTTTATGGAGTGGATAAGGTTATTAAAAGAGTCTGTCAATCAACAATATTTAATCCTTTACAAAACAAGACATATCACAGGTCAGTAAATTAGGTTTGTCAACTGGGACATCAATTATCTGGATGTAGAAAATGGCTTAGTTTCAATCCCACACAGAACTTTAAAAAATCCTAATATATGTACATAGGAAAAAACATGGTGAATCCAGTCTTTTTGATGAAACATAAGTGAATTCCAATACATTAATCAAGAAAGACTTAGGTTTATTATCCTAAGTTTTTATCAACTGAAACATGAACTAATTTGAGGATATGTTACAAAACAATCTACAAAGATACACAAATGTTTCTTGCAGACCAGATCAGAGAGGATGTGTTTGTCTAGAGAATCATTGTGGTTATGACATTAATTTGAATTAACATTATTTCGAATTATTATGTATGAATAAAACACTGAAATAAAGTACATATAGTACAGTTAAAAGGTATGTGCACATTCATTATCAAAAAGAAAATCAGCCAATATCAGAACCAACAAATACAGCATATTAAAAAATCAAATATTTCTTCTGACAGAGTATAAAAACATTCTATGATTTTTGTTAGTATGTTGATATATGCAATGTACTTTGAAATATCTTTACACAGTACAGCACACTTGTGATGAAAAATGGTAGCCACATAAAAGTGAAGATCAGAGTTTTGGACATTCAACATAAAAACAAACTTACCTAAGTTTCCCCATTCAAATACATCCAACAATCTACCTGAAGAATTTGAACCCCACATTAGCAACCTACCTTTATCCACCAGCTGAGCTCATTATCTTTGGCTAGTGACATGAGCCGCTGAAAGACTTGGGTTCCTGCGTTACTCGTCACAGTGAGATCAGAGGCAAAGTGGCAGTGTTATATTGCTTGGCAGTCATTATTTCACTTATGCTATGAGAATCTTACACAGATCTCTTGAATAAATGTCTTTATCTGCAGTGCATATACAATGAACTTTTATTCCAATGATTAATTCACTAGAAAAGACCTTCATGAGGTAGGTACTACATCACTGGCTTTGAGACTGTCAGTATAAGTATCCTATAGTTATTACTAAGGCAACCATTTTTAGAAAATCAGATTTGCCTGGAAATCATGCATCAAAAAGGCACAGTGGTAATTTACAAAACAGGCTGAGCTGATGTTTCATTCTATCGAGCAAAACATTCGATCTAGAGTCTACAGAGAGAAGGAAGTAAATAAATAAAAATTAAATACTATTATGCAAAGTGAAGGCAAGGTTTTTCAAACGAGTCTTATAGTCAATGAATAAAATAATCACCTAAATAGTAAACTCTATGTAAATGAAAGCCACAGCCTATTTGTCATCGTTAAAATCTTCTGATAAAGTGGGACGAGTTGGTCCAGTGTTCACACTTGAGTCTTGTACGCTCTACATTAATCTTCTCATCTATCATATAAACTCCTAGGTGGGCAGGTGTTGCTGAGTGCCAATCAGGTGAACCTGTATTGATAAAGAGAAAAAACATATCCTGGATTGTGTGTGCATACTGGACATCATCCTCAGTTTGAGGCTGAAAAACTCCTAGAATTGACTCAACATCAGACAATCCATCCGCTAAAGTCCCAGCACGGCTAACCCGAGTATGGCGTGACAAATAAGCATAAACAGGTACATCTTCTGACCCAGTAGGATGAGTCTGAAAAATGGTCCTTGCAAGGCTAGCAGCAGTAGCTAGGGCAGGACATGTCACAGTAGCATCAGACACTAAAGTAGTGAGGAGCACCCATGGATCATCTTTTAAGTCAGCATACCAATCCAAAGCAGCCTCAGCTTCAGCTGTTCCTGGCATTAAGCTTCCTGATTCTGACCCTCTATCTTCATCCCTTGGGGGTTGTGGCCACCTCTCTTCGTTGCTTCCAGGATATCTGGACCAGACATCCTGGCGACCCTCAGGTGATCCTGGCCAGTTATTATAGATATAAGCTGGGCTACCTGACCAGACTGGTTGTCCATAATTATACTCATTCAAACGTAAGCCATCTACAACTGCATCAAGCAGCTGCTGTTGAGAGGTACCAAGACGTTCTTGCCATGATAAAAGATGATGTGCAGCTGCCTGTCTGGTCGATCCTGTAAAAGTGCAACATGGGTCAGGTTAATGCAGAACCTAAGTGAAGCATTTAAATTTCCAAACAATAACCTATAACCAAGCAGCAGAATAACAGTAATCTACAAATTATGTTAAGGTTTACACAAGAAAAACATCTTAAAAATGTTTTATTGTATACAAATAAGATGAACATTAAGAATTAGGCTACCATGGTACTGTACCCAAATTTTAGAGTACAATCTTAAAAAAAGGGCAAATCAGTAATATCATTAGCTTTACTTTAAATCTGTATCCTATCAAGTAATTATGTACCTCTGTAAAACCATCTTGAGTAGTGTGAACTGATATATCTGGAATTCAACAAATATATCTAACAGAATTAACAGGGTACCAGTTTCTGATTAATCCACCAAATTACAGAGGCAAGCAGATGCTAGAACATGGAATATTTCTTAAATGTTTCCATATGTCTCTACTCAAGGCTAGCAGTGCATGCCTCATTCATCTCAGGTAATGGTAAGCCTCACCTCCTGCAAAAGTCTTAATCCTTTATTCACCAATTCTCCCATAAAACATTTCTGTGTTAGTGTTTATGTAATTCTTTCAAAACATCATTCCAGTTCATACTGCAATTAAAGTATAAAATCTCGTTCGAAATGGAAGTTTGTATAATTCTATCTGTAAATGTCTCACTGCTATATCATATTCTTCTCTGTCCATTATTATGTTTTATGTAATGGATACCTCATGTTATGAATACCTTATGCTTGTTTTATTTACTTTGATACCTGTGACGGGTACCAAATCACTGGTATAAAGTCAATTATATTATTTTCTCTTGCTGGTGTATGGTTTACCTGTATTGTACAGGAATGAGTGTCTCACAAACATCAGAAAAAAAAAGAGAAAGAGAGAGAGAAAACAGACAAATCACTTACCAATCATGAGAGGCACTTGTGGCATGGACGGGACGAAGGGAACAATGATACCATCAGCTACAAGCCAAGATCGGCCTTGTGGGCTACGCCACTCCAAGGGTGGAGCCTCCATCACAGTACTAGCTGGGAGAGATTCTAGACACATCACAGTAGAACAGTTGAGTGACTCAACCAGCTTAGGATCTGCTTCACGCCAAGGAACCTCAGGATGCAGTGGTACAGAGCCTGTCACCCAGGCAGACTGTATTAGCCTGTGTCCATATGGTGAAGTAATAAGTGGCCATGCCATTGCTGCTCCTGCTTGATGCCCTAACAGTGTTACTTGCTCTGGGTCACCCCCAAAGTGCTCCACATTGTGCTGTACCCAGGTGAGAGCTGTGTACAAGTCAGAAACACCTTGGTTACCTGCAGTATGAGGATAAGTTGATGCCGCTAATTTTGGATGTGGAAAGAAACCTAAAAGACCACGGCGAACCTGAGGTGCCAGGACAACTACACGTTTGTTTTTGGCAAGAACTGCAGCCTTACTGAGCAGCCAGGGTCGCTTCGTATCTCCACCAAGACTAGCTCCTCCTACATACACTATCACAGGAAGAGGAGAGTCATAGCCAAGCTGGGGTGTGAAGATGTCTATCAGCAAACAGTCTTCAAAGCCTTCAACAATGGCTCCCTGCAAATTAATTTCATTTTAGAAAGCACAAAATAATACTGTAGCCTAAATTGTTCTGTAGCTAACAATCTGTATATATTCTTCAGCACTGAACTGAAAAAGAAAGCTTTCATCAGAACCCACTTGCCTTATATTCAATAGCTATTCATTCTTCTGTAAGATTAAAAACCCTATGTATAAATGTGTATGTTAAAGAGGCCATCTCCTGTATTTAAGGCTCTCTATTTTCTTAATAACTGTTGCAAATACTACTTCACAGTATATCTTAATGTTACTGCTTTCATTGATGCTGAAGGCAAAGACTACAGTCATGGACAAAAGTCCTTATGGAAGCCATACCTTAATATCTAAAAAAAGAAAAAAAAATCAGAGATAAGAAAAATATTCTGAAATTTCTTTTAAGTGGAAAATTTGCCCACTAGAAGTGGGTAAGTTGTAGCAGTTGTAGCTCAGAACACCATTCAAGTCTTCATTCATATCATAATGAGTCAGAACTTCCAGAGAGCTTTCCAATTCATTTCATATATGCCTATTCTACTCCCACGAATACACCTTTTTCTTTACATCCTTCTCTACTACCTGTGTAAGCTCAAAACTCTGGTCTTTGCTTCCTCCCATATTGTTCTTGAATAACAAGGAGTTCACTAATACCTTTGACAAAATCATTCACCATCCTACCAGAAAACCTGTCAGTTATGTTGAGGAGACTTATTCCTCTGCAATTCTTACAATCTCTTTTACTCTTACTTCTTTTATATAGTGGAAAAATTACTGTCTTCTTCCAGTCTTCAGGTAAATAACCATTTATTCACGATTCCATACACATCTTTCAGATTCGCTCCACCACTCTTCATCCTCTTGATCATCTTTTCCATTCTTTAGTAATTTCACTGCTCTTCTAACTTCTGCCTTTGTTCTGTCTTCATCCTCCACATGCCTTTTCCTCTCTCCTCACCTCTAATTCCAGCATAACAATAGAGATGCTTCTTTCACCAACATTTCAAGTTATATCTTCAAAATACTCTCTCCATCTTTTGAAAACTTTATCCCACACTTGTTTAATACAATCTCTCCTCTTATTTTACTTGCTTCCTGGAATAGCTTGTTATTCTCCTTTAAATTCTCATTCAACTTTCTACCAAGATCCACATCTGCTTTCCTAAGTCACTTATGCCATTCTTTCACCTCTTCCATTCAGGATTTAAAATTCTTACTTGTCAAGGGTTAATTTGCCATCTGATGATTCAGGCACAGAATGCTATACAAAAGTACAAAAACAAGCCCATTAGTCTAACTTGTTCATACCTGACTATCATAGCTCCAGCATGGCTGAGTTACATTGGCAACATATGTTCCAGTCCAGCAATCACTCAAGTCAGTCTGAAGTTGTGCTGGACGAAACCGCAACTTCCCTAAAGGAGGAACGGCATATGGTAACCCACGAAACACATACGCACCATCCTCTATACACCTGGAAAGTGAACATTCCTTTAGCTCTGTTCCTTAAAATAGCCATATACAATGGCCAATATACAAATGCCAAATATCATAAGTTCAGAAATGCCTCTGCACAATATATCTAAAGTGCCATCTAAGACATACTGTGCATGCCCGTGGGAACTTTACATTACAAACTGATATCTTAATTTCATTTTCTTAATTTTTATTTCTGTCAGATTTTCACACTTCCAATTTATGTGTAAGAAAGGAAGCACATACTGATGTGTTTTTGCATCTAGGGGCAAATACAATTTTCTGTTCAAAAAGTTTCTCTATATCATATACATGTAAAGGATGGATATGATCTCTATATCTTCCTGTGCCTAAAAGTACTATGCCTAACCAATAGAAATCCTGAAAATATAACTTCAAAAAATCTGTAACCAGCAAAAGAAAGAAGCCTTCTCATCTGAAATCTAAACTTTTTGTATGAAGCTTTCTTTCCAACAGGGAAGCATATAATTTTAGTCCATCACTCACAGTGTGAGGCCAGATGAGCCTATGTGACCTCTCCTGAGCTGTAATTCTCTTCTTATTAAAGGAAAGTCTCTTATGCTGTGCTGATGATAAAACCACAGGGCTCCCTTTAACACTACCTCACATGGCTGGGCCCCTAAAGACATGGAGATATGCCCTACTCCATCAACATCAACTGCCTACACTCAATCAATTTGCTCAGAGCATTTATCTTGATTTAACAGTGGTGCATAT
>JAUUDY010113607.1:0-14033 GCA_032361765.1 Panulirus inflatus
CTTACTCTCACCACTCTCTTCACCCCAACATTCTCTCTTCTTTTCTGAAAACCTCTACAAATCTTCACCTTCGCCTCTACAAGACAATGATCAGACATCCCTCCAGTTGCCCCTCTCAGCACATTAACAACCACAAGTCTCTCTCTCACGCGCCTATCAATTAACACATAATCCAATAACGCTCTCTGGCCATCTCTCCTGCTTACATACGTATACTTGTATATATCTTTTTAAACAAGGTATTCTCAATCACCAGTCCTTTTTCAGCAAACAAATCTACAGGCTCTTTATCATTCCATTTACAACACTGAACATCCCATGTACACCAATCATACCCTCAACTGCCACATTACTCACCTTTGAATTCAAATCATCCATCACTGTAACCTGGTCTTGTACATCAAAGTTGCTAACACACTCACTCAGCTGCTCCCAAAACACTTGCCTCTCATGATCTTTCTTCTCACGACCAGGTGCATAGGCACCAATAATCACCCCTTTCTCTCCATCCACTTTCAGTTTTACCCACATCAATCCAGAATTTATTTTCTTCACTCTATTACATATGCCGACAACTGCTTCAGGATTAGTGCTACTCCGTCCTTATCTCTTGTCCTCTCACTACCCCTTGACTTTACTCTCAAGACTTTCCCAAACCACTCTTCCCTTTTACCCTTGAGCTTTGTTTCACTCTGAGCCAGAACATCCAGGTTTCTTTCCTCAGACATACTACCTATCTCTCCTTTCTTCTCAATATTGGTTATATCCACACACATTCAGACACCCCAATCTAAGCCTTCAAGGAGGATGAGCACTCCCCGCTCGACTTCTTCTTCTGTTTCCTTGTTGGGAATCTTAAATAGAAATTTTAGTGTTTATGAGGTAGCTTCAGTTGCCCATGCCATCTAAGCTAATATAAAAAAGAAAATTAGGTTTGGAACCTCTATGTGGTGTCCAAAACTTTTTATTTTCTTGTTATAATGACATTCAGGGTTACAGATTGTAAATCAATTAAATTGTATACATTACTAGGACAAAGTTGTAGTCATAAGGCAAATTCTTAAATGTTTTGGCACCTGAGTAATTTGCAAAATTCCCCAACAAATTTTGTTACCTTTACTGACATAACAATCATAACTAAATAATTGTTTTTTGTTGTATATATTAGGGTATAGAATGAGCGAATGCACTAAGGGACCCTTTATTAGAAACAAATATCCCTTTAGTTTAATTGTTTCAGTTACCTGCTTCCTGTTTTTGTCATACAGTCTTCTTTGACATTTGGAATATGGTTAGACATATAGTCTTTCTCCATGATTTTTGTTATTGACTGTTTTAACTAGTAACGTGCAGAAGGTATGACAGCAGTGTAAAACATTTTTAAACAATTTCACACGACTGGGGTGTGTCATCTGTGACCACCCTTTGGAAATATAGTTTGAGCAGAAAAGACTTTGTACATCTGAGGGTGGAACTCTGCAGACTGTATGGGACACTTATTAATAATTAAGGTAAAGAGGCCTATTTGCCCCCTTTCATGATGTGTAATTTCTGCTTACATCCCATCTATCTTAGGTCCTCATTCACTTACTCCTATCCCTCCATCAGTCACCCTAGCTGTGTCTGCTTCACAACTGAGGCTTCATTTGACAATGTTAGAATGTTATATGCTCCCTTGATGGTATCCTCTCAGGAAAGAGATTATATTGCCTATAAATGGTTTCACAGATACAGGAGATGCTATTTCGCTCCTGTGCAGTCTTTGTTAACATGAAATATTTTCCCAGGGAACATACAGGGTCAGAACTCTCCCACCTTCATGATCCAGAGGATGCAATAGTCTTTGATCACCCTTTATGAGCAACTGAATGCTGATTATCACAGCTCCCCCGTTATATGGGCCCATTCTTGGCCAGTCAGCAGCTACCATCAGAAGGATGCCATTAACCCACTAATTACCAGCTACTTAGAGCTCATACATGTGGCTACATTTTCTATATTGCTGCTGCTGTTGTCAGCTGGCTTTTTAATGGATCAGTATCCATGGAAGGTTTGAAAGCAAAATTGGGTGATGTGACAGTTGAGGTTGTAACTGAGGGGCATGAAGTACCCAGTGTAAATGAAAATGCTGAATGCTTTGTCATGTGCTAGAACTGGTGATTGGGAATACCTGGCTTAAGAATGATACAAATGTGTGTGGTTCAATGTAATGGTGAAAGAGCATTGTTGGATAATGTATTAAATGATAGGCATGGAAAGGGGAGACTGTTGGATGTGAATGTGGCAGTAGGTGTGATGTCCAGTCACTTGTTGGTGGAGGCAAATGTGAAAGTTTGTTGTGTCTTAAGGAAAAGAGGAACTACCACGGGAGAGAAAAGGGTGGTGAAAGTGAGTTAGCTAAGAAGATGCTTGTGTGTGAAGATAACAAGAGAGATTTGGAGAATGGTTTAAGTTGAGGGGGAAAAAAAAAAAAGATGACAAGAAACAAGAGTAGGCATGGTATTGTAAGGTATTTAGGAAAGAAATGCTCCCTTGTACAGGTGAAGTGTGAGACATGAGATTTGAGAGAGGGTTGTGAATAGTGGGATGAGGAAATGTTTTTGATGAAAGAGAAGAGAGGTGTATGGGCTTTACCTGTAAGGAAGATGTATAAAAGTGGCTGAAGGTCAAGAAGAAGGTGCAGGGGCTGAAAAAGAGAGCAATTAAGAGATAGAGTGACTACTGTCAGACTTCAGGGTGAATAAGAAAATGTCTTGGAAGTAAATAAATAGCTTGAGAACAAATGGAAGCATTTATGAAGGGAGAAAATGGGGAAGTGGCAACATTTAAAGAAGAGGTGAAGAGAAGATAGAGTGAATACTTTAAGACTTAAATGTATTACATCAGAGGGTGGCAGATGTGGATCTTGAGATGTGCAGAGACCCTTAGATGGGGTGCTGAAGAATTGTCATTTCCACATAATGGAGCTGTTGATCCCATTAGATTTTCATCCCTCTGAACATTCTGAATTTAGGGTGCAAATGTTTTTTCTTTTCTGACATATAGTGCTATGACCGTTAAATGCCTTATGCACAAGACTCTTGGATATCCCTTCCCCTTTTGGAGTATTTGGAAATATTCTCAGTTTACATCTCCAGAGGCCTTTTCTCCAAGTTTCTTATCTCCAGGGAGTACGCTATGTCTTTGCTACAGATGCATTATCAAGATTAGATATGTCTGTCAGCTGAGATAGTGCTATGGAAGGGGCTCTTATTTGGTCTCCTATCCTTAAGAGTGGTGCCTTGGTAAATCTTTGTCACCAGTAACAGTGCATTACTTCCAGTTTGTTTCACCAGTTTTAGGTGGAGGTATAGTTGAAACAAGCTCTGTCCTTGGCTTGGAATTACTGAAACCACATTTTTCATTTACCCAAGTTATTCTTATGGTAAAGATTCTTCTCACTTAACTGGTTTTTGGAGTTTCTTTCTGCTAGTATCCCTAAATGGGACAAATCCTTGTTGCAATAAGCTCCTTCATCTATGCTAGGTCCCTTGGTTTATACCTCATCATTTTTCTGGACCACCACAGCTTAGCAGGGCCTTAACCTGAAATCATGGATTCTAGAATTTATATGTATGGATTTTTCAGACCCTCTCTTGACTGAGGCTTGGAGTATGCCATCTTTTGTCTCCTTTTACATGACACTGACCCTTGCACTAAAGTCATTATTGATCATTCTGAAAAACATTTGTCTTCCTTGAGGGTTTTGATGTCTTACTGTATATAAGAGTTAGCCTTCTTTAGCCTTCATCATGACACAACTAGGCCAGTAACACTTGCCTTTTCAAGTGTCTCAAGATAAATTTTTCCTGTTTTTTTATCCTAACCTGCCTGCTCTCTCCTTCCCACCTTTTTTTTTTATTAAATACCTTTTCTCTGTACCCTCCTTGATCACCTTGAGTTGCCACCCTTGATCTTTATATTGTGAGCTCAGAGCAGCTGGTAGATAGTGGGTGAAAAATGTCAGCTCACTGGCAGTTATTGAATTAAGGCAGGTCCATATAATAGGTGAGCTGCTACAGTTGACTTTGGATCATTCATGAAGGGTGAGTGAAGGTTAGTGCCCGCTCGCTAGATCGTAAGGGTAGGAGTCCTGACTACAATATTCCCAGGAATATGTCTCAAGCTTGAGGGCAACACCTTGGAGAGGAAAGGATTTTGTTTTCAAAACCTAAGTATTTAGAATGCCATCCTAAATCTAATGCTACATACTTTCTTGAGTGCTCTGCCATTGCTCTTCTTTATAATTTGTATGTGTGTGTTTGTGTGAATATTATCATGGGAGTGACAAGCATTGTGGTAATAGTCATGATGGTATGATTTTTGTTATAACAGAGTGTGTCTGCATTGCTGTGGCAAAATCATGGAGATCCCTTGGGATGAGGTCTAGGGTAGCAAGCATAAGCTGTTTTAGATGACCCCTTGAATTGTCATTATTTAGGATCATAGCAGAACATGAAAATACCGGAGATAGTGTTAAAGAGCAAGATGGAGTTAAGTTCTGTCAATATCTACATCAACACATGAAAGCTGAGGTGAGGAGGATACAGTGAAGGTTGATTTAGTTGCAGTGGATGATATGGCTTAGGAGTTGGGTAGAAAATAGATGCATCACAGACAGATCAGCTGAGCAGAAAACAAAAGAGTGCAGTGAGAAGTTGTAAGAGCAAGAAAAAACTAGGAAAAATATATATGGCAAATGCCAGCATTTTGCAAGAACCCCAAAATTAAAGGTGGTAGTCAGTGCATTTTTTTTAGCAAGTTTCCTTCCTGTGAATTAGCAGCTAAAATGGAAAATGTTCTTGTGAACTACTGAGATTGTTTTATGGTAATGAATTGAATGAATGACAAAAAGACTAAGGACACTGAGAAGAAATTCATGAAACAGTTTAGTGTCAGTATGGAATCTAGTTAGGGAAGGCAATAATTTATTAGTGCAAAGTGACTTCAGACTCCATATATAACATGTATTTGGAAAATTGGCCACAATAAGAGTAGTTGTTTTTGAAGGAAATTAAATTCATACTTGGCTTGTATGATAATTTGGTACAGTACTTGATTTGGCATATTAAGTTGCTGAGAGATATTAGATGCATGTTGTGCAGTTATGAAACAGAAAAGGAGCATGTACTCTCAGATAGATATTATGTTGATGATCACTCTTGTGAGGTGAGTACAGGATACTATTATATATTTGTTCTCTTCATAAACTGACTTCATAATAAGGTTACCTTTTATGAGTCTTTAAAATCATGGAATATATGTCTTATGAAAAGTAAGAGATTAAATGCTCTGAAATGCTAGAATAAGTATGGCAGTTTTCCATGAAAAAAGACATGGAAACATAATTTGGTCCTGCTGAGCAATAATCGTAGCCCTAAAACAGTTTTTCATTACTTTTATTGATAGCTTATTATATGCACATAATTTGTATGACTGAGTGGCACTTTATTGTTCATTATGTATTAAATTCACCACTTGCAGGGATAGCATCATGAAATCTTAAAAACTGATGGGAATAAGAATATGGATTTTCACGTAAGAAATTTTTCACTTGTGTAAGTTATTCTTTATTTTATTTGAATAGTTACAGTACAGAAAGCACTTTTACAGCAAATTTGAAGTAGTCACCCAGGTTGCTGTTGTTATATCATAAGATAGATATCTAAGGTAGGTTGGTAGTGTCATACTGTAATATAGCTGCTGTAGCTTTACAGTTTTGCTGTATCTATCCCTCCCTTATGGTGTGCTTTTATACCAAGGAGCTCAAGAATAAATGGAGATGCTTTTGCTGTGGCCATCCCCTTGATTGGGTTTCCCAGAGGGAAAGAGCATCAGAGATATAGACAGATAGATAGCTCAAGGATATAACCTTTTGGCCAAGTTTATCAGATGGGAAGATCATTTGCTCAGTTAACCTAAAAATGTTAAGGAAGATTGGGACTGGGTGACATAAAGCATGACTCACTTTGGTAAACAATGACAGTTAATGAATTGATTGTGCTCCTGGAGGATATATGTGTTGGAGGTGGAGGGAACAAGGAAAAGCAGGAGGATATATGTGTTGGAGGTGGAGGGAACAAGGAAAAGCAGGAGACCAAATTGGAGGTGGAAGGATGGAGTGAAAAAGATTTTGAGCTATTGGAGCTTGAACATACAGGAGGGTAAGAGGTGTGCAAGGAATAAATTGAATTGGAACGATGCAGTATATCGTTGTCGACGTGCTGTCAATGGATTGAACTAGAGCATGTGAAACCTCTGGGGTAAACCATGGAAAGGTCCCTGAGGTCTGGATGTGGATAGGGAGCTGTGGTTTTCATGCATTACACATGACGGCGAGACAGTTTGAACAAATGTGGCCTTTTTGTGTGTTTTCCTGGTGCTACCTCACAGAAGCAGGGGGTAGCGATGCTGTTTCCTGTGGGGCGGGGTAGTGTCAGGAATGGATGAAGGCAAGCATGAATATGTACATGTGTGCATATGTGTGTATATATATATGTATGTGTTGATATGTATATGTGCATGTATGGGTGTTTATGTATAGGTGTATATGGGCCATTCTTCATCTGTTTCCTGGCACTATCTAGCTGTTGTGGGAAACAGTGATCAGGTATAATAATAATAATAGCAATGATAGCACTCGGACTTAACTTTTCAGTTGAGCTGTATATTTTTATCTATTGAGTATTTTACTCCTCATATAACTTTGATCTTTATGGGATTACTTTCACTGTCTGTATTGGATGACAGAGGAAAGATAACTATTACACATTTCCCAGAAAACAAACAAACTGGGCGACATAAAGCATGACCCACTTTGGTAAACAATGATAGTTAATGAATTGATTGTGCTCCTGGAGGTGGGTCACTTAAGCAGTAGAAAAGACTACACTGTAAATTTTACTGATACTATCCTGCAACATCATGAGGCAGGAGGCAGGAGGGGCTTGAAGAGTGATGTTAGACCATGGAATATGTGAAGATATAGTACTCCAAGTTTATATATTCATGGTGGGGAGTATCTAAAATAAAAAAGTGGTTGTGCTATCCTCAGAAGGCAGGACTAGGCCAGTCTTATATATTTATGACTGACATTGACAGCATCACTGTTAGCAGAGTCTACTATACTGTATATGATGTCCTTTTAGTACAGTAGTTTGCAATATTTTCAAAGCTTAGAGTAGAAACCTTAATGAAGTTTCAAACTAAGTAACACTTTCCCTGGTAAGCAGTTATTGGGTAATCCCCATACCTGACTAAAGGGCAATAAAGTTAACTTTTATATTTGTAACAACAGATAATTTTCCTGTAATTTTTTATTACATTTGAATATTTTATGTTGGTTTTGGATTTGGTAAAAGTATAAGCTCACTAGCAACCTTAGTATTACATCATTCATTGGTTTATCCTATATTTGCTCAAGATAAAAATTTGAATGCATTGTAGGATGTTGTTATTACTCAAGGTAGTTGGACTATAATCTGGAAAGCCAAATTAATCCAAGAAAGTTTCCATGGTCCAACCATATATCTCATGTGGGCTATCCTGGCATAATACTTAAATGAGGTATCATTTCTTGCCTTCCCTACTTAGGATGCAACTTGAGCATCAGCTGCCTTCTAATTTTAAGTAATGCTATCTTGGAGGAAGAGACTGCAGAGCCAGAACCCAAATTTAAGCAGATATACAGAGCAACCTTGACAATTTGCACATTTTCCTGGCTTATAGGTGTTGAAGAATACCTTCAGTCTGAGTCCATTTAGTCTAATTATCAATTCCTTAAATGATAATCTGGTCTGTTAAATTTATGGAAAAATTTAGAACATTCCTTTTCCTTATCACAGTGTTTTTTTTTTTAAATTCCTGTTTCTTCATTATTTTATACTCATTCCATGCTCCCCTTTAGCTTTCAGGTAAGACCCAGCTATGATGACTTATCATCTCCATAAGATGTGTATGCCTTATTTGGACTTCTAACATTGAATTGCAATGATGTTTTTCTTCTCTGTCTCCCTTTTTCCATAACCAACTAGAGGTACCCTTCTGATAACTCCCTTACTGTATACTTCACTTAACCTGTTATGATAGTTTCTCACTCCAACTCTTGGATTCCAGTTCTCAGTTTATGTTTGGAAAGCCCACAGAGGTTCCTCCACTGTAATACCCTAGGGCATTCATGTTGTCTTTTTGGTCTTAGTGTTTTAAACTTATTTATACTGTCAGTTTGTACATTTTCTCTCTTAGCTTGTTCTACCTCAATTACTACAGACATATTTCCTCACATCTTTAATATTTTTTTTTTAGATCTGTTTTACTCTCCCTCTGACCTGGCATTTCCAGTTCATAAGAACTGTTATCTGTTATTGTCTCCCCTCTTCCAGTCTCATTTATCATGGGTAATTTCATGGATGCTACATTCTTCCTCTTGCAGAGTTCATATGGTATTATATCAACCACAAGGTCTCCCATTTTTGTCATTCCTGATAACATTATCTGCAAGCATGTTTGGCTATGACTTAGGTCCCTCTGGCTGGGTATTCATATATAGATCTGGAATATCAATAACCTCAAGACTGAGTCCAACATGATTCTACTGGTTACTTTCACCTCTTCTGTCTTTTCTTCTTTTCCTGTCCATTTATGTAATAGAGTCTTCCATTCTGCAAGGAAGCCCTTCTCTTAGAGGACAGTGTCGAATGCCTTCCAGCAGTTCTAATAACATGGAACTAAAACTCTCGTGCACCAAAATTCAGACTACAAAATCTGTCATTGTTGAACATGTGTGTGTTCAGATTAGCATAGAATTTTCCAAACTTTACGTAGACATTGTCTATAGATGCTGTACTTTCACCCTTATTAGTTCATGCCCAGAGGAATTATGGGCCAGTATTAAATTTCAGTTTATGCACCACAGTCACAATAAAACCAACAAGCTTGAATGGTACTCATAAGATAATGCAAAAGTTATATGGCACAGAAATAAGCTCTATAAGCTTAAGAAATAAGACAATGACTCAAATATTGCAGTGCAATATAACACAATCAGAAGGCATGTGAAAGGTGTTATCACACAAGCCAAGAGAGAATATGAAGTGAGTATTGCTAGAAATAGTAATAGAGATACAAAAACATTCTAGGGATACAATAATAAGAAACATATAAGTGGATTAGGACCCTTAATAAATAAGGATGGGAAACCCACTTTGGATGATAAAAGCATAGCAACATCTCTGAACATGTTTTTTTTCTGTTTTAAGCTAGAAAGCAATGACAAGAATTTTGAGACAATAATCAATGGCACTTGCATGATACAAGAATTTAGTGTCACATTTTAAGAAGTATCAACACAGATAGATAAGTTGAAGACTGATAAAAGCCCGTCCTGATAATTTCTATCCACGAGTTATTTAAAAGGTCAACCATGAAATAGTAAATACTGTGGATACTGAAAATTTCTTTACAGTAGCGCCAGCATCACCAGTGAAAGGATGTGGACTCATTGAATTTATGTGGACTGTATGAAATTTTTCTTTACAAATGACATTATTGATGCATGGAATAAGCTCCCTGAAAATGTCCTCAGCAATGCCCTTATTATCTTCAAAATTAGGTCTGATCACTTTTTCTTCTTCAGTACTGAATGAATAATTTAATCAGTCATCATAATGCAGTGGTATATTATGCTACCTTCTCAACCACTGATCTCTCCCAAGCCTTGCTACGTTAACATACCAATACTGATTAACCCATGTCACCTGCTATGAAAGAGTAGGAATTATCATACCTTTCTTCAACATCAGGAATAATATAGGCATGGAAAGTCAGGAGGCTGGAGCTCAGGTTTAACCTTACTACTGTCTTTATAACAAAAAGTGAAGGGATGAATGTTGTTGGTAATGGGATGCATGACATATTCATGTTAATTTATAAATTTCCTTCAGGCATTTTAATCCTGCAAGGTATTCTTTCTACCTGTTTTCCATCCGGCATGTGCTGGAGGGAGTGGAGGGTTGTGTGGTTTTTGTATCTATGTAACTCAAACCTTTCAGAAAGGTATAGAAAAATGAGCAAAAATAGTGCCAAATGAACCCACTTGACAAATATGCAGTAAGTGTGGCAGCAGAAAATAACAGTTTTGTGAAACAAACAGTATGTGTGGTGAGCATTATGCATTAGACCTGCCTCATAATATGATCTTTTAGTAAGAGTATGTTAAAAAACTACTCCCTTCTTTCATTGGTTGACCAGTTGAAGTATACACAGTATCATGCACTTCAGCCTAAGTAACAGATCTAAAATGTTACCGAGTATGAACATGAATCTGATAAAAAGATATTTAAGAATGATTTATTGAGGGAAAGAAAGACAACAAAACAGTAGTGGCTAAAAAAGGAAAATTGTGAAAATTAAGGAAGTCAGTGCACTCCAGGAGTGATGATATGGTTACCTGTAAGTTCCGCATGATCTTGGACATACCAGGGTAGTTACCCATTTACCCACCCAGGTTGGGCTTTTTTTTGGGGGGGTGGAAAAAAAAAACTATATCAATCTGAATGAAACAAAGCTCAAGGGTAAGGGGGGTAAGAATGGTTTGGAAATGTCTTAGGAGTATTGTGAGGAATTGGTGAGAGAACAGGAACTAAGGAAGGCAAAGCACTACAGAAGCAGGAGTTCTGGGAGTGTGTGATAGAATATAAGTAAATTTACAGTGAAATGGGTAAAACGGAAAATGGATGACAAGAAATGATTGATTGATGGTGCTTATGCACCTGGCCATGAGAAGAAAGATCATGAGAGGTAGGTGTTTTGGGAGCAGCTGGTTGAGTGTGTCAGCAGTTTTGATGTAAGTGACTGGATATTGGCTAGGGATGATTTAAATGAGAAAGTAAGTAATTTAGCAGTTGATGGTATAGTTGGGGTGCATGGGAATTCAGTGTTATGAATGGAAATGGTGAAGTTTTTCAAGTTGTGTGCTGACAAAAGACTGGTGATTGGGAATACCCTGTTTAAAAGGAGGGATTTACACAAGTATATGTGTGAGTAGAAGAGATGGTCAGTGGGCATTATTTGATTATATATTAATTGATAGTCATGTAAAAGGGACACTTCTGGATGTAAATGTGCTGAAAGGGGCAGCTGGTGAGATATCTGATCACTATCTTGAGCGGGCAAGTGTGAAGATTTGTAGAGGTTTTTGAAAAAAGGAAATATTGTCTGGGTAAAGAGTGTGATTAGAATACGTGAGCTTGGAAAGGAGTCTTGTGTGAAGAAATACCAGGAGAGATTGAGTTTAGAATGACAGAAGGTGAGAGTAAATGAAGTGAGAGGAGTGGGTGAGGAATGGGAGGTAAAGGGAATCAATGATGGCATGTGCAAGAGATGCTTGTGGCATGTGAAAGGCAGGAGGTGGGCTTATTAAAAAGGGAAGTGAATGGTGGGATGAAGAACTAAGGTTGCAAGAGAATGAGAAGAGAGAGGCATTTGGGCAGTACTTACAAGGAAGGAGTGCAAATGATTATGAGATGTATAAGAGAAAATGGCAGGTGGTCAAATGGAAGGTGCAGGGACTGAAAAAGAGTGCAAATGAGAATTGGGCTGAGTGAGTATCAGTAAACTTTAGGGAGAATGAAAAGATGTTTTGAAAGAAGGGAAATAATGTGCAAAAGACAAGGGAACAAATGGGAACATTGAAGGGAAGTGATAACATGTGGTGATGAAGTGAGGAGGAGTGAGTGTTTTAAAGGATCGTTAAATGTGTTTGATGATAAGAGTGGCAGATGGAGGTTTTGGTCAGGGTGGTATGGGAAGTGTGAAAATCATGGAGAGTGATTTGGTGAAAAGAGAAGAGATGGTGAAAATCTTGTGTAAGACAAAATGCTAAGGTGGCTTGAGTGAATGGTATTGCTGTTGAATTTATTAAGAAAGGGATGACTGTGTTGTTGATTGGTTGGTAAGTATACTCAATGTATGGATCATGGCGAAGTGCCTGAGGCTTGGCAGAATGCATGTGTAGTGCCACTATTTAACAATAGAGATAAAGGCAAGTGTTCAAACTACAGAGGTATAAGTCTGTTAAGTATACCTGTTAAGTTGTATGAGAGGGTATTGATTAAGAGAATGAAGGCATGTACAGAGAATCAGACTAGGGAGGAGCAGTGTGGTTTCAGAAGTGGTAGAGGATATGTGGACCAGTGTTTGCTCAGAATGTTTTTGAGAAATACTTAGAAAAATAGATAGATTTGTATGTAGCATTATGGATCTGGAGAAGGCATATGATAGAGATGCTAAAGATGCCTTGTGAAATATCTTCAGAATATATGGTGTGGGATGTAAGCTGCTAGAAGTAGAGAAGTTTTTATCAAGGGTGTAAAAATGTTTGTGTATGGGTAGGAAGAGAGGAGAATGAATGTTTCTATGTTGGTCTGAGGCTGGGGTGTGATTTCACCATGGTAGTTTAATGTTTATGAATGGATTGTGAGGGAAGTAAAAATGAAAGTCTTGGAGAGATGGGTGAATATGCAGTCTATGGAGAATAAGGGCTAGGAAATGAGTCAGTTGTTGTTTGCTGATGATACAGCATTGGTGGCATATTCAAGTGAGAAGTTGCACAAGTTGGTGACTGAGTTTGAAGAGTATGTGAAAAAAGAAAGTTGAGAGTAAATGCAAATAAAAGCAAGCTTATTAGGTTCAGCTGGGTTGAGGGACATGTTAGCTGGTGTGTAAGTTTGAATTGAGAAAAACAGGAGTAAGTGAAATGTTTTAGATATCTGGAAGTGAACATGGCAGTGAAGGGAACCATGGAAGCAGAAGTGAGTTATAAGGTTGGAGGGTGGAAGGTTCTGGAAGTGCGGAAGAACGCATAGAAAGAGAAAACATCATTTGGGAGGGCAAAAATTTAATTGTTTGAAGGCATATTACTCCCAACAATATTATATGGATGTGAGGCATGGGCTATAGAGCTGTGGATGGGGGTGGATGTGTTGGAAATGAAATTTTTGAGGACTGAAATGTTTTTGACAGATGAAGATAGCTTGACAAAGAAGCTATATGTGTTATAAGTTGAGAACAAGGAGAACAGGAAGACGAAAATGGAGATGGAAGGATGGAGTGAAAAAGACTTTGAGTGACCGAGGCCTGAGTATGAAGGATGGTGAAAGGTATGCATGGGATAAAATTAATTGGAGCAATTGGGTGTACTAGGGGTCAACAGGCTCTCAGTGGACTAAACCAGGGCATGTAAAACATTTGGGGTAAACCATGGAAAATTCTGTGGTGCCTGAATGTGGATAGAGAGCTGTGGTTTCAGTGCATTATACATGACAGCTCAAAAATGGATGTGAACTGATGTGGCTTTTCTTCGTTTGTTCATGGCACTACCTCAATAATGCAGGAAATAGAGAAGTATTAATCTTTTTTTATTGTACTGATGCTTATTTAGCAATATTTACCTGAAAGTTAGCATGGAAAATTCAGTACAGTAAATAATTTTGTATAAGCCACTGAAACCACAAAAAAGATTGCATAATAAATCTAAAATTATACCATAAAATATATCCTCAAAACTACACTATTCTTCAAAATAATTGTATACAGTTACAGTACTTTAAGTAAAGGGTAAAAAGTAACCAATCTAGGCATTGCACATTAACATCGACACAAAAGCAACACCAGATTAAAGAAATTAATTTACTCCACTTTAAACTATGCCTTTGCTACCTGATCTTCCACCCTCACAAAAGTAAATCACACAAAGCAGCATATCATACAAAATAGTTCACTCAGAACGATCACTGGTTACCTAGCGACTGCAAATACTCAACATCTTCACGATGGACCAAAGATCATCTCAGTGCAGACCTACCACAACATAATCAGCACTCAAGTCTATGCAACAGCACTAGACCCCTCCCACCTAAACCACTTTATAAGTAACCACCATCCCCAAGTAGAAGTAAAAAGCTTACCCCTGCCTCACACTTTTGTAACCTCTACTT
>JAUUDY010113718.1:0-14031 GCA_032361765.1 Panulirus inflatus
AGAAAAGTCAACAAAGGCCCCATTCGTTCACACTCAGTCTCTAGCTGTCATGTGCACATAGACCTTAACGACAGTCTCACCACCTTAGGGGAATGAAGCGTACGTAGACGTCAACGTCAATCCCACCAATCACAGTGCTAACCTGTCAAACAGCAACAGCAGTTTTCTCGTGGCAATATGACAGCAATCTCTGAAGCCCTAGCTCCGTTAAGTGACTATCCAGTACAAGTCACATAGAAGCTGAGAGTCGGGCGTTGTCGAAGGTAGGTTACAGGTTTAGCTGGGCAATTGCTAGATGGTGGTCAAGGACCTCTACGCAGCGGTAGCCTCCATCACCTGACTGCGGTTCTCTGTTGTCTTCGTGCAATAGCACTGCGTGGACCTTCCGGGACGTCTGTCCTTGTCACAGGTTTTTCTTCCGCTGCACCCGTTACGCAAAAACGGGCATTGCGTGACAAACACTGTTGGCATGTCATGTGCCGACACGAACCAATGGGGAGCAGCTGATGA
Organism: Panulirus inflatus; assembly: GCA_032361765.1. Taxonomy (NCBI): domain Eukaryota; kingdom Metazoa; phylum Arthropoda; class Malacostraca; order Decapoda; family Palinuridae; genus Panulirus; species Panulirus inflatus. The sequence goes on from JAUUDY010113718.1 coordinate 511, forward strand.
CTGCTCTCCCAGTTGCTCACATTGTGGGAATACATTCGCCAGCTATCGAGGCCATAGGGTCCACGAGTGGTGGGCACACGCCATCTTCTTTCTAATCCAAGATGAACCGACGAGGAGATTGAGCTCCTCGCTAGGACAGAGGCGACGATGGGAGCCGGTCCCTCTTTAGTTGCCGTACTGGGCTACTAAAGAGGGGCCAGTTGCCATCAGTGGAGACAATCAAGGGCCTCCTACGGAAAGCGACATATTACAGCTATGTTCAGTTATTGATCCTGAACGTTAACCCCCACCACAAGATCGGTGTAGGTGGAAGAGTGGCGCGTAGTGTGTCAGGTGAGAGACGTTTCTCAGCTGACAGTAGAGACAACACGCGGAATTGCACCCTGGACGAGGCACCACGCGAGGAAAGGCACGTGCGTGCTAACTCCGGTGGGGTAGGCTTCATAGGTACGGGAAAGGGGCTGTCTTCGGGGCCTGGCCACACTAATCTTGTGTGGGGCAAGGAAGTGCTAAATGCCGCCCTCGGTCATTTGCGCCAATGAGACAGCCTCACTGCTATCAGGGAGGCCACAGAACACGCTAGAAAATTGGCAAGTTCCTGTAACTCGCCTTGAGATCCCTAGAATCGTGGTGCGGGGGGAGCAGAACAAGCAGCGAACGCGAGCAATGGACACAGACTGACGAGGTCCCTTTGCGCGGAAATGGGCTGCGTAGGGAACAGTACAAAACAGTACAGCGGCTTTATCGAACGAATAAGTCTCTGGCTACTGGACATGTGCTAAAGGTGAAAGGGAGGTACCGCCAACGATAGCTGGGCCGGAAACCCTCTACCTCTTTTTGGAAGCCCTCTTTTCGCGGCCATCCGAACCAGTCAGACGTACCATAACCAATTTTGACCGATTAAGGGAACCACTACCAGAGGTTTTAACCGTAGGAGAGATAGCACACCACCTCAAAGCCACTAAAACATTGGACCCCCGGTCCCCGGTCCCGACGAATGCAGACTAGTCTCTTGAAGTCTATTCCTCCGCGGGTGCTCTGCAAGATGTTCAATCTATGGATCGCCACCTCTGCACTGCCTGAACCACTCAAGGCAAATAGGACGGTACTGATACCAAAGGTATCAAATCCCACACAGCCCGAGGACTACAGGCTGATTACCATCTCGTGCGCTGTAATCCATCTGCTCCATAAAATCTTGAGCAGCCGCATCTCGAGCCTCATCCAGATCGATGGAGATCAAAATCCATTCGTCCCTGTGGACGGATGCGTCGAGAACTTCACGATCTTGGATGCGATCGTTGTTCGTGTGTGAGCACATTCCCACGCTCTGCACCTGGCATTCCTCGACGTGGCTAAAGCATTCGATAGTGTTGATCCATGTTGAGCCATGTCATGGAAGGGGTTCCCGCCCCCGTCAGGGCATACATCATGTCGACGTACGACTAAGCCTTCACACATATTGAAGGTAGCGTCGAGATATCGGGGGAGATTAGAATGACACGTGGGGTCAAACAGGGCGATCCCCTTTCACCAGTTCTGTTTAACCTTGTGATCGTTGAAGGGATCACAAGGGTTAAGGAATTGGATGTGGGGGTGAGATTTGGAGACCAGAAGGTGCCAGTACTAGTGTAATCTTTAGTAACCAGCATAGAAGAACCATGGAAGTTACATTGGAAAGTTCCACTGTTAGTGTCAGCATATTTCAAACCCCTCCTCCGCCGCTAGCAGGTAGTTGACGCCAGAGAGAGGGATGGTAGTTTTCGGCCGGCTGTGATTGGAGACACACACTGGTGTCCCCGCTAACTTGTGTTCCCATTCCCTTTGTTGTCAAGCTTCGAAATAAATATATTTTTGTACTCTAGGTTTGATTGCACCTAAGAAGACTTACAGAACTTATACTAGGCTTTGCTGATGACCTGTTTCTGGTGGTGCAGACGGCGGGCGGTCTGCATAAAGCGATTGACGTCATGGCGGAGACACTCGCAGGGGTTGGTCTTCAAGTGAACCCGGGAGAGTGTCGGTCCCTCAGCTTGGAGATCAATGGCAAACACAAGACTTGGCGCTTCAATAAGTACAGGACGTTCCAAGTCTTTGGCAGCGCTATTGGCTCCACGGACCCTGAGGACGACAACAAGTACCTCGTTCTCGTTGAGGCAGGGAGTAGGTGCAAATCCTACGGTGTTCTGCTAGAAGAGAGGTTTGCTAACATCACCAGGGATCCTCTAAAACCTCAGCAGAGGATTACGATTCTCGTAGATCACCTCTTACCCAAAATAATGCATCTCCTGGTGCTGGGGGAGGTTTATAAGACTCAGTTAGCGCGTATGGACAGGCAGGTTAGAATTACGGTTCACCGCTGGCTCCGCTTGCCCCAATATGTGCCCTAAGTATTCGTCCACTCAGCGGCAGGGGGATGCCTGTTTGGGTATACCCGACTTTGTCTCGACTGTGTGGCTAAATAAACAGGTCCGCTTCAAAAAACTGCTTACCTCGTCTGACCCAGTGATTCAGGCGGCGGCCCGAGAACCTGCAGTTATGAAGAAGCTTCAGAGTTGGTCGGGTCCCGCATACATTGCCGGTCGACAAGTAAGTAATGATACCGAACGAACGCACTCATGGCGCTCTAACCTAGTTAGGACCTGCTATGAATCTGGTCTTGCTCCATCTACTGCTGTACCACAGGTCAGCAGATGGGTTACCAATGGGACCCGACTCCTCACGTGCAGTGACTACGTTAAAGCTGTCCAAGTGCAATGAGGAACACTTCCCACCCCCACCAGGGCTGACAGAGGCCGGCTCCACATCTCCGGCCTCTGTGATACATGTCAAAAGCCCGGAACGATTGGGCATATCGCACAGGTATGCCCACGTACCCATGTGGGAAGTGTCAAACGGCCTGACAACATAAATGCCTTTTTAGCTGGACGGTTGAAGCAAAAGAGTTACGAGGTGGTCTGCGAACCTCGTATCCTTATTGCAGAGTCCTTCCGGAAACCGGACATCGTAGCTTCCAGAGGGTCAGAGACCTGCATCATCGATACACAGGTCTCTGGAGTTTGCTTCGCAATCTCGGCTGCATACGATCATAAGCGCAGTTACTACAGCACCCCGGAAGTCCTCCAGGGCATAAGGGAACTAACCAGTAAAGACACCGTGCGCGTGACATCCGCCACACTAAATTGGCGAGGCACATGGTGTCAAGAGAGTGTACTCTGGAAAGCCCTAACCTAGACCCATTCCCTTTACAGGCGTCTTGGTAAGATCACCTGCTGCTCCTGTGTGTCAGGTTGCACTAGAAAGCGAAAGATGCTGGAAGCTGGACTGAGTAGAGCCTTGTAAGTTAAGATAGGGCCCAGCCACTTTTCGTTCTGCCTGTCTGATTCTTTCTTCCGCTTATGCTATCAGCAGTCCGATCTTTTTCTTCCTCTTACTGACCTACACACTTCTGGTTAACAAACCTCTTCCTTCACTATCTACAATTGTATATAGTCTTACCTTACTAACTTTCATTCCATCCGCTCATCTTTTTGAACTCTACTAACAATTGGTAAAAATTATAAAGAAAAAAAAGAGATATACCCCAACGACAATCTCACCACCTGAAGACTATCAAGTGTACGTAAACCGCAACAACAATCTCACCATCTGAGACCATCGAGTGTACGTAGACCTAAACGACAGTCTCACTGACTGACATGATCAAGTGTACGTAGATCTCAATGATAATCACACCACCTAAGATGATCAAGTGTACGTAGACCCCAACAACAATCGCACCACCTGAGATGATCAAGTGTTCGTAGACCCCAACGACAATTTCGTAATGGCAAAAGTGGGAAGGTGAAGGTAACTAACTACATATGATTGATGCGGGACGGAGATACCACGGGATATCTCGCTGCTAAATGATAGATGAAACCAGAATAATATCCTAAGAGAGTTTTACAGATGAGAATGGCCAATGTACTGATCATAAATGCTTCCCAGGCCCTAGCCTCTTGTGATTCACAATGTACAATGAAAGACAAAATATGTCATAAAATTTGGTGAAAACACAAATTTTGCCGTGTGTCAGACAGACGGATGATGATAATGATATGAGTTGCCGTGTGCTCCAAGTGATGAGCCAGACTCCTACTTTCATTCAATACTATGACACTTTTCCCCATCTCTGTTCTCTCATTACTCCCATGTTTACAGAGTTGATTTTCAATTATGTATAAGTTTCGAAGTCTGGTCTCGTCCATGTAGGACACTATTCACTCCATAAGTTATCATCCCTTCATACTTTAAACATTATGAACTGTGATTGCCATGTTATGTGTCAATGACTGCAAAAGAAATTTATTACCTATGATATATACAGGGATACAGTTATCATGATAGGCAGATTATCTTTTCGCATGGCGAACCCATCATATAACCCACAACTTACCAAGACATCTCTGATAGACTAGGATTTGTTAGTATCATATCTTTTTTCTGAGTTTACCCTTCATTTGCTTGTAAGCTATCATAGAGCCTGCATTGGCGGGCACATGTATGGTACATAATGTTAACTGTTATCCATAACACATTGCGGCAATTTTAGGTCACCTAAAAACAGCTAAATAATTGGTAAGACTTGGCGGAGCCACGAACCTCTAACCGCAGATGTTCAGCAAGACCTGTCGAATCCTAGAATCTTGGATTAAAGATTTTTGTTTAGACTTGTCGAAGCCTCGAACCTTTGACCAAGGATTTCCGGGCCCCTTCACCAAACCAATCACGATACCACCTCCCATTAATGGGAGACATGAAACAAAAGATAAACCATTTCTTTCCTGTAATATGATTTGCGTATAGCCAACTCCACGCTTAATCTAATACCACACAACTCACATCATTACCACCACCACTCAAACACACATCGCCATCCTCACACTAGCACCACATACCACCGACAAACAAACCCCATCATGAAACTCCACTGACATCTCGGAGCCTTCCTTGCACTGACTCGACAAGATGCTGAGTAACGTCCGGTTGTGATCAAAGCCTCTCCCATAACTCCATTACGTAGCAGAACAATTCAAAACGTTATCAGCTTTCGCATCCTAGCCACTGTTTACTCACATGGGCCCAGAGGTTCTCTATTGGATCCAGGTCCGGTGATCTTGCAGGCTAGTCAAGGAGAGTCACCTCAAGATATGCCACAAACCAGTCCCTTACAATCCGTGTATTGTGGATGGGGCTGCTATCTTGAGCCAAGTAAATGTGAAATCTTTTTACCCAGCAAGTGCCGCTCTCGTAAGTGGTACTAGAACGTCTTTCAACATCTCTACATATTTCTCATCTGTGAGTCGTTCCTCTATCTCAGGCAGATGCCATACACAGCTCCACGTCACCCAGCCCCAGACTACGTCCGTGATGCAGCCATTCCTCCTTGGAGCAACAACATTTTACTCGTCAAGTCTGCATACAAAAATAGGTGACGTTAGGGTGAATATATAACAACGCTGGGGAGGACAATGTCTCCGTCGTAGTTGTAGTGATAAAATGACTGAAGATATTACCTGCTGATTAGGACGACATAATTAAACCTTCCATTAAGTATGTCAGGAAAATGATGCATGGAATGAGGCAGGATCACGAAGCGAAAATCGACAGTGCTAATCAATAATATGCAATAATCATGCACTAGGTTTACATGTCTTAACTCTGTGTCGTACACAGCGTGATCGTAAACTCTCTGAGGAAAACATTCTCTAATCACAAAACATGACACTTCCAAATCTCCAGTGGCATCTCGTCATACCGTTTTGCATTTGGTAATCGATCCTGTTTGTGTCTATCCGTCATGAGTGGTAATATAGCAGTCATTTGAGCGAATAAGCCAGACGACCGGTCTTCGCACATTCTATCTGTAACGCGTCCCTTACGGCGTAAGCGCTGCTCGTAGAGTCACCTTCCATCATTGAGGATATTTCTGGTTTTGTAATGGTGTTGTAACGTAGGGCGACCTGAACGATGACGGTCCTCTGATGTGCCTTCCTCCCAGCATCGCTCAATCCACCTTTCTGCCGGTCTTCTGCTCACACGAAATGTTTGTTGTGCTATGTGTTCAGGACCCTCTCCCTGGAAGTAAATGGAGATCATGCCACCTCTCATCTCCGTGGTAGTGTTGCTCTCTCTCCATACTAGGGTATAACGTAAGTCTGCCTGGTGTTCTGCGCGTAGGTGTAAGCTGAAATGACCAGGCGAACGTCGTCTGACCGAATATGGTTCATATTCCTTCTCATACCATACCCATTGGGTTAACATGTCTTTCACTGTACACTAGAAAGTCCACACTGCAGGGCTCAAGCAGGCGGGCATGGACTTCATAATATGGAATTTTCCTTGAGGCCGTAGACTTGCGTGATCCTACGTCAATAGAATGGCTACAACACACAAACGTAGTTACCATGGGTTTCTTCAGGCCAACGGAAGAAGACTGCTCCACTTCAGGTAGGGACACGAGGTGATCTCCTCTATGACGCCGATATCATCGTAGACTAGCAAGTGAACCACAGTCTTAGGTAAATTCACCATATGTGGCCCAAAAGGAAATCTTCGATCAGGTACACAGGATGGTCTAGTTCCTAGGGAAGAGATCATATACCTACAATCAAGTTACCATAAAGTCTGGCTGAGACAATCTTCAGTTGGTTGTATAAGAAATGTATCGTCTGCCGTCTGTGAAAAGGGCCATGAACCAGCTGGCCTTGTTTGGTCACAAGAGGCACCAGAAGACTTTAATTGTATCAAGGTGTCTTTTCGGCTCAAAGTTTGTCAAAGACAATGAGAATGTGCCGCTCCTCAAACATCTCAACGGACCACAGACAGAGGAAGGATACAGTGGGTATCGCTTCAACTCATACGGGTATATCGAAACTAATTCATTGGGAACTGTCAACCCTCGAACCACAGATGGTTCCATGGATATAAACTAACTACACCTCACTAAAAGAAGCTCGAAGGCATTGCCACTCAAAAACCTGATGCGACTACTGCACCAAAGGCACTTTTGCAAATACTTGAAGTAGTTATTGACAAAACCGCCTAGTTCACTTCCAAGATGATGAAGGTGCTTAGACCAATCGCAATAGAAGGGCAAAAGACTACTCTCTACCGGCCCATGTCTGTTTCTGCGAGTGATTCAGCTGTGGATGAAAGATGCTGAAGTGTGGAACCCCCGAACAGCCTCATGAAGTGGCTGAGGTACATCGCATCACTTTTATTTGTTCATAGGAAAACTAATCAAGCATCACTGAGATCTTGCTGGATGTACACTGTACTGAGGGGTAGTAAGAGAACTTTTATAAATTGTTTGTAGTCTGTGAGAAGACGAAGAATCCACTACTGTGGTCAAGATAACGTACCACTGTTCTAAATCCAGGAACACATCAAATTCTTTGTTAACGCGCAAAGGAAGACTTTCTTAAAGCAAAAAGAGGTACGATGAATTGCCAGATTACGTAAACTACAGGTCGAAAATGAGTGTCTAGTGAGAGCTTTCATATGGGACAAACAAACAACTGGTCAAGTGTCCCTCTAATACTGATTATATCATGATCACAGGAAACCAAGTAAAGTGATTCCATATAATCCTACTGAAGAAATACTGTGAATCGCAGGTTTGGTTTGCATTTCAGACTTCGAGAGGCTCGTTAGAGGAACAGTTCGGCTGCCTTGTGTCAGTAAGGACACACTCTGATATTTATGGAAACCCCAGTATCACCAGGACTGCTACCGTTACACTAACCAGTAACAAACTGCACCAATCTGTGGTTGCTGAACTAAGCCGAAGTAAGAGGGAGAGGATGAGGGGAATAATGATGAACTGATTGTATTTTAGACCCAGGTGATCCAAGTCACCTGAGGATACGTTCTGGTGATTTACAATAGACCCAAGATTGTCTCATTGGAGCCTCACAAGACAGGACTGAACGACAAAGTGCTCGTGAAATCCAAACTGTCCAGTATACCAAGCACGTCGAAAGAAGTCATTAGGAACGAGATTTAGCCATGAAAGAAACTAACGATATAGAGCCTTCATCGTCCAATTACCGCAGCCCAACAATCGTGGAGAGCAAGAAGGATATATGTTGTGACATCAGGATATGGAATGACGTCCCTAAAGTTGTTGACGAGTCTGTATCAGACGAAGAGACTTTAATGAACATGTTATCCAGCACAAGATACTTACCAAGATGAATCTGACTGTGAGGCTCATTAAGATAAACGTACATCTCCAGAACCGTGAACTGGCCACTTTCCAGCACAGCTAGAGCTGTGTAACGCCTCCTGTACAGTTGTTTGATCTATTGAAATCCCCAGCCGCCTCCAGCACGACAATGAGGTGAGACAGTACTGTGTGTACACGACGTCTTCCTTCACACTTGCAGCTACGACATGTGTCTTTGCTGAAGCAAGTCCTCCAGCGACTTTGTCCAGTACAAAGCCACATTATATGATATGGGGTTAAATGTTAAAAAGAGGATATACTAGACTTTGCTCCACGCCAGCCACAAAGAACCTAGTGGATTCACGCCTAGGATATGATGGGCTTCTACCTACGTTTCAGAGGTAGTTTTGTCACCACTGCCCAGGATGTATGCCAGCTGCTTAAAGAACTCCAGCATTGAAAGACAGCCTGGCCAGAGACAAAGGACCAAGTGAATGAGTTACTACCCAAATCATATTAAACAATCCTCTGAGATGGTGAAGTAAATAAGGTAATGCTCGATGATTAAGGCAGTAATGTCTTATGACTTTAGAAACCCAGAATAAAAAAGATAAGTATCAAATCAGATACACGTTATCGTAAAATGATAACCGCTCTGACCCACAGCTTTATGTTGACAAGTCCACAAAAAAATGGATTTGCTTTTAAATCTGAGCTCATGACATTGGCTTTTGATATCACTTTCGCTAAAACGTTATTGTATAATGAATTTGTGTTCAATTTATACCCCGTGTAGGGGATAGATATGACAGACAGAGATGACTGGGAAAGATAAGAGTTTCAGCTTACCTCTGTTTGCGCTTCTTATAAAAACACCAAAACAACATGCTCAGAGAGCAAAGAAATGTATAGTCTTACCTCAAAGAAAGAACTGTAATAAGGACATTGAGGATGTGGTTTTGAGAATCTTCAAATGAAAAAGTGAAAGCTACATTAACATCCTTGGCAGAAGAGCTAATGACTGGAACACCACCATTTGATGGTACTAGAGACTAAATCTCTGCAACTGATCATGGAAAGTGTCCATGATGTACCAAGGCCAATAATAATGTGAAAATCTCTGAGACCAATACATTATCTATATCCACGCAGTTGCAGCTTCACCTCCACACTCTCACTACTACATCAATAACCCCAGCTTTTTTTTCCTCTCGAAGTAAAATATTGCTCCAGTTGGTTCTATTTCCTTTGTGTCGTCCTCCTCCTCCTAACTACTGTGCACCTGTGTCTCTTACACCATCCCTCACAAATTTCATTGTTTGTCACAAACAGTCTTCCAGATGTATCTCAAACACTCTCGCTTTCCACGGTCCTTCCTTCTGTACGTGTTTATCGTCTTCGATAATAATTTGTTATTTTCTCCTAGACTTCGTACTCGTTCCTATCATCATCTGTTTCGATATTATCTTAATTCATGTTAATTTCTATTTTATTGTTCAAGTTTTATGCTTCACAGTTATTACCCTCTACCCATCCTCTTTTTTTTTTTTTTTTTCTGGAAGGCTCAGCGCCGTCCAAGTTAATTTTTCTCATCAACTAAGTTCCTTACATCTTCACGTCTTCCACGCTGGTTTTTTCTCACTTGCTGTTTTTACAGCGCCACGCACATTCTAGCAGCCTCCACGAATACACTCTCCATATTTCCCCACAACACATCACCGTCACAGTCAACTGCTTCATCCATATTTCTCGGCTTTTTGTTAAACATTACAAAAATTTAGAAGAAACAAAATAATTTGAAAAGCTTAGATTCGGTGCAGATGGCCATGTAAGCCCAAGATAAACATTATATAACTGTAAATAGTGGGCAGCTCGCATAAAACTGGGTCACAAACATGATGATAAACAGAACCCATGAAAAGAAAAGTTTAAGAGACTTTCCAAATCCTGAGAAGCGACACAAGTTTATGATATTGTTGACCAAGTTAAAGTGGGACCTTGGCGAATGTTTCACCTGTGATGGACTGGGGTTAGTTAAGCGGTTAGTTAAGCGGTAGTATGTTAGCGGGATATTGACCTACTTTTCCGCAGAGAGTTGGGTTTGTATCCATAACATATCTTGTGTTTGGGATGTTTGGCCATTATTTTCATCTCTTCGTTTATGGTCCAACCGTCCCAGGATGGTACACCAAGAAGAAACTCAAGACAAAGTATTTTCTGGAAGGTAAAACAGTTTAGTGGATTTTATGTCCTAGGAAAAGCAGGTACATGCATTTCTAATGACGGCAGAGGAAATGAGATATATGGTTATACGAAGAAAGTGAACGTAATACTATGCAAAAAAAATCTCTCTCTCTCTAGTGACTGGTGATATTAAAGGTAAACAAAATATGATGTGTACTTCCTCATGACTCCAAACATCTCTCGAAAATAATCAGAAATACTGAACATAAGAACAGCAGCCATAATGTATTCCCTCATGTCAAGCCCTCTCTCATGTAATGTCTCCATACTTAAAACAAAACTTTGCTCACGAGTTACTTATGGTCTTCTCATTTTACTGTCAATCAGTCATACCATTGTCAAGTAAAGTACAAATTCACTTCCGCACATCATTTTCTTATGCTTGTCACAACACCACATACATAGTTCTCAATTCACAAATCGTTCCTAAGGCTCCCGACGTGTCACAATGATTATAATGAATTTTCAATTTCGGAATTGCTGGCCTAATAACAAATATACAAGTACTACATACCCAGTGAAAGTGTACGAGGACTTAAGATTACGTTTAATACCAGAAGAAAGTGCTAAAGATTTATCGGAAGGTTGCTATAACTTGACCTTGATAGCCTAAATGACTGGCGGTTGATGGGTCTAAAGCCCAAATAACCAACCAACTGTACTCTGAAAAGTGACGATCCTTACATCTTGGAGTTGCTGTTATGGTTGATTATTAGATGAGTTATAGACCACCTCTGAGCAACAAATCTTGAAAAATCATCTGTAAAATGATACACATGATTTTTAGTTACCAAAAACATACCTCGCATCGCGACATCAAATAAGTTTTGCGATGGACCTTCAGTTCATGGGATATACGCATAGTTAACATATTCCATCACGAGATATTTTGACCAAAAAAATTGAAAGTTCTGAAATACCACAGGAATTTTTCGTACAAATTCAATAAATCAGATAAAACAGAGGTTTAATTGTGACTTCAATTTTTCTCCGCTTAGATTTATCTTCAACTTCACATTTTCCACTGCCATCCTCACTGAACTCTGTTTCTAAAATACTAGAACTCCACAACCTCCAGTTGTTCACCACACAAACTAACATTAAACTGTGGTCTTCCATCTCTCCAAAATTGACTTCATCATATTTACCGCACTCATTCTCAACATTCTCATCATACTTGAATCAATGAAACGGTCCATCATTCGATCCAACTGTTCTTCTAATGTAATTGCTACATACAGCAACTTTGGCAACTTCTAGTCTGTTTTTCCATGATGAAACATTACACCACGATAACTCCAGTCTCACTTTCATCTCACGTAACTCATCAAACATGAAAATATTGAATAATCATGGTGTTATCACACATTACTCAAGCGCTCCCTCGTTCCTTTCAAACTATTTATATCACAACTTACTCTCACACATAAACTACTTTTCTTTAAAACCCAAATCGACATTCAGAAAAATACCATACACACCATACACAGTCTGACCAACCAAGCTATCTTGCCTGTTCTCTGTTACACGCCTCTCTCATCCACTGATGCTGCATACACCTTCTCTTTCTCTATACTTTTTCCTCGGCTTTTCTGAGTACAAAACTCCTGTCTGCACATCCTCTTTTCCTTCCTAAACCCACGTCATGTTCTTCTTCAGCATGGACTTCACTAATTCTCGTAATACCATGATCCACCATCCTACCATGCACCTTGTCAAGTGCGGTAAGGAGACTTATTCGTCTACATTTGTAACATTCACTTTCACTAACCTCTCCTCTTTAACGAGTCAAAATTGCTGTTTTCGTTCAGTTTTTAGGCACATGAACACTACCATAAATCCATACAACAGGTTTTCATCTTTTCAAAACTTTACTGTACTTCTTACTTACCAAGAAATTATATATATGAAATATGCGATTAAAATAATAGGTTGTGAAATCAATACTGTGTCTTTTAAACTTGAAGATATGACCGAAAATGGTTGTGTCCTCGAAGTCTACAGCAATATTTAGATGAACGGCAGATACAAAACAAAAGAGGCATTTAAAAGATGTTAACAAAATATGTGTTAATTATTGTAGTTCAAGTTACAAACTAGTTCTAATCAAGCATTTTATGAAACTTCAAGATGTGACACATTCAGATAACAAACAGAAGTACTCCAGCTACAGTTCTGTTTATAATTGCGTAGTTTATCAGGTCAGTTCCCACACTGAAGTTTGTACACTTAAACAATCTGATATTTACGGTGGAATGATTGTCAAACAATTATCTAAACGTCTGCCTTGCTCTTACAATGGGAAGCCATCAACAGACACACGCAATGTGCACGTAAAGGCAAAGCAACTTTACGACATCTAATGAAGGATACGAAAACACTCATAGATTAAACCCATGTAAGAAGAATACAGTCCTGGAAGCCATTTGCAAAGGAGAGACTAAACCCTCTATCAGCCTACAAATCCCAGAATCACAGAGAACATTGAAACTATAACCCAACAATTATCCCAATGGCGGGCGGTTCCAGAATTGTTATTCTATCTTCCCCAAGATAAAGGCAGAATTCCATGGACTGCGGAGATGACTACTGATGTGGGAAGTACCACTGTCGCTGACAGACATGATAGTGAACTCAAGATCTGAAATCACCGTTATTTTGAATACCGTCAAATCTGGACTTGAGTCAATCAGCTGTTGTCATACAGATACCTACTAAACAGAAGATGAAGTATGCCTACAGTGGAACGTCACAAGTCTTTCGAAAAAAGTTAGTATATATCCGCGTATATTTGTGAACTATGACTTTGTAAGGAGATATGAAGTGTTTTAACCAGTAAATGATAATAAACATACGGCTTGACTCATGACCTTTATTTTAGATGGTGTGACACATGAAGAATGGACAAAACCATTATACACACATGAGGGGGGAGGAGGTTATTCCATGTGTGGCGGGGTGGCAATGGGAATGAATAAAGGCAAACAATATGAATTATGTACATGTGTATATATGTATATGTCTGTGTGTGTATATATATGTATACATTGAGATGTATAGGTATG